>JBAGKK010224503.1:0-21809 GCA_037177015.1 Euceroptres primus | reverse complement strand
TAACCTAAACTTTATAAATGCGATCGCTTACGTCTAGTGCGAATGTCCTGTGCAATAATAATTATAACACAGGCCCATAAAAAAAAACGTTGCCTGTAATTTTGACCAGACCAACTTCTTCTTACGTATTTTTCGACGCTGAATCCGAATCTGCAGTTAAAAAATAGCCTCCCTCATCATTTTTTTGAGAAATATGCAAAAAGATCCATATTTTACGGTTCTTTCATGGTTTTTTGGAGTTAAAAAAAACGAAGAATGATACGATTAAATAGGCTGTTATTTAGCAAATTTTTTGGACCTCGCTAGCGACCTGGGGAAAATATATAAAAATTTGTTACAGGTATTCAATTACTCGTCATTGAAAACCAAAGTGGTATTTTCTATTTTTTAATTTTTTTGGGGTCTTCTTAACCCCTAAATAGGGGTAATTTTTTTAAATTTTCAAAAAACGAAAGGCGATGCTCACTTTGGTTTTCGATGACGAGTAATTTGATACCTGTAACATATTTTTATATTTTTCCCCAGGTCGCTAGCGAGGTCCAAAAGATTTGCTAAATAACAGCCTGTTTAATCGTATAATTCTTCGTTTTTTTAACTCCAAAAAACCATGAAAAAAGGTAAAAAATGGGTCTTTTTGCATATTTCTCAAAAAAATGATGGGGGAGGCTATTTTTTAACTGCAGATTCGGATTCAGCGTCGAAAAAAACGTAAGAAGAAGTTGGTCTGGTCAAAAGTACAGGCAACTTTTTTTTTGTGGGCCTGTGTTATAAGTATTATTGCACAGGACATTCGCACTAGACGTAAGCGATCGCATTTATAAAGTTTAGGTTATGTTCATCTATTAGGCATAAAAAGCTGCGCAAGCGCTTACAGTTGCAAACTCAGTATTTCGAGTTTTCACTGAATAGTGCAGGTAAAACTAGTTCTTTCAAAAGCACAATTGGGTAAATCTAGTTTTAACTGATATTTTCAGTTAAAGCACGAAATAAGATGGAATTAAAAAAATGTTCGGGTTTTTACAAAAGGACTTGGTTACTTCGCGTTTTGACTAGTTGAAACTAGTTTTGATAAATGATCGTTGTCATTTCGTGTTTTAACTAGTTAAAACTAGTTTTAACTGATTTCGGGTATAAACGGTAACATATACCCGAATCTCATAGGCAAGGGGTTAAAAATTACTAAAAAATGTGCTCTTCATGGATATTAACACTTATTTTCTCAAAAATTTGACATGACAGATATGTTTTGAGACTACATTCGTGTTTAGCGCACCTTTTCGTGTCAAATAGCGTTGTTGAACATAAGTATAATTAATATCTTAGAAAAATATTCTCTTACAAGAGAAAACCCATAGTTTTGCATTGCAATCATTTTCCGTGTGTATTAATATAATTATTTACTCTTTAATAGTGAAATGTTATCAAAAGTTGCTGTTACCTATAAAAAATAATTTTGGCTTTAAACATTTTTGGTTACGATTAACTTTTTTGAAAAAAAGAGCTTTTAGCCTTAAGAAAAACATTCTATCGAGTTGATAATTACTATATTTAAAGAACGGTTTTATCTATTGGTCTCAAACTTGCAGAAAACTTGCAAAATATATATTAGAATCTAAGTATATAGTAAAAAGAATTTAAAAAATTTTTCACGACCTGTAAGGGGGGAAAAGCTTTCGTTTTTTTAGTAAAAATATTAAAAAGAGATAAATTTTTGGGATAATCTTAACATTTAAAAAATGTTGACATTTTAATTTTTTTCTTAGTATATGAACATTCGAGAAACAAATTCTGCTAGTAATACTATATTTTTAAAAACATGACTAATAGAAATCTATAGCTATTAGCAAAAAAAACTATAATTTTCCATTGTCTATAGACATCTGAAACATAAATAAATGAATTGTTTCATTTTTTTCGTATATTTCTAAAAGATGTACTCAATATTTGTCCTAAATTTTGAGAAAACCGAGAAGTGTTTCGACTTTTCAAAAAAGCAGTTTTAGTTCAGTTTAGTTCAGCTCGTACGGCGAATTCTATCAACGATTTCGAAGTCCGTAAGTGTAACTGTTCTTGTATGATCCTGTACTCGTATGTTTGATCAATTGGTCATTATTGTGCTGTTGGGTTGTGGTTGTTTTTGTTGCCGCATTTAAATTTTATATACGTGGTTGTATATCAACCCTTATAAGAACACTCTACTCAACCATGGGGAAACTGACCTCTGCTATCTTCCTACCTTCAGTTCCAGTAGAACCATTCATTGGACCAACATTGATCTATCCTTAGAGTGTTTTGCTACCTAAATCCAATCCTGAGATATGCCCTTGGATTTTAATTCACAAGAATTTCTTTTACACAACTTCGGTAAATCTCCAAACAAATTACTTTCGCATCCAGTTTTTGAGTTCGATTATTACAGTAAACCTTTTGTTCAAGGCGGTTTTTTAACCTTCGAGATTTGTGACGTTTACCTAACTCCATGGTGCTTGGTCAAGAAACTTTCAACACAGAAAAAACTAAGGATAAAATTTGTTGCGGGTAATTTTTTAGAAGGATAAATTTTTATTTAGACAACTTCACGTCTTTCAAAATACATGTGTTGTCATGGAAAAACAAAAGAAAATTTAAACGATATTTGGGTAAAAATTATCCTGTGAAGTTAATTTTTGTTGTAGGTAATTTTCAACCCGGAAACAAGGTAAAATTTATCCTTCATTTCTTCTGTGAATTGATTTTGTAATTCTCATAATAAAGTTTGTTAAGTAAATTCCATAAATTTATTAACTTTTCCTTATTCTAGAGCTAGGATTCTAGGATCAATATAAAAAACGAGGAACATTTTAAATTAGAGAGTCTTATGTTGTGATGTAACCTTTTTATAGATTTTTTATAAGTATATTTAAATTCAGGCAAGTATTCATGAACAATAGTATCATTTTTGTTTAATCATATCTTGTATTTTATGTTCAATTTTTTACAGTTTTATTGCACGCCAGCATTGCAGTATTCCAGTGAATAAAAAAGTACTGAGTTCGCTATTTTACAACGATTACGTTTTTTATTTAAAAAAAGAAAAAAGTTAACGAGTCTTTCTTCTCGTAAATTCCAATAGTGGCAAACTTTTTTATTCTTGGAATAACTGACATTAAGAAAAGAATAAATTTAGTAATGAATTAGCAGGTTTTAGGCTTCCGAGTATTTATTTTTGAGAAATATTAGAATTCCGTTAACATAACAGACACTTCTGTAAATTCTACAGACTAATCTGTTGAATTTACTGACCATCTGTAAGTTCAACAGAAAGGACATAGCAGGATAAGCATGGATAAGCTGCCCCCACCTGGATTTGGTTGAGATTTTTACAGCAAGTTGTCATTGATGGGAGATTAAATTTCCCAAAAGTTTATATCTGAAAAAGAAGTTTTATGGGAGTTATGGGGGTAAGAAGCAAAATCAAAAGAAATTTTTTTTTGAGAACGGCTGAACCGATTTTGATGAAAAAAACATATGTTATGGATTTCAATGCAAGAATGTTATTAAAAAAATTACGGAATTTTTTTTCAAACAATACGGGTAAAAGAAATTTTTCAAATTTTTTTGAATTTTTTTATGGGATGCACATGAGGCACTATCACAATTTTCTCCTTAATACTCTAGAAAAACATATCCGAGTTTAAAAACCATCGGAGGAGTAGTACGTAGTTTAAAAAATGAAGATCTTGAGCCCGTTACGTGCAGTGTGTAGCGCGCTGGTCTGCGCTGTACAATGTGGACATTGGATGAAAAAATGTTCAAAATAATATTCCGCCTTATATTTTCAACTGATTTTAAAGTTTTCTTAAAAAAAAGCTAAATAAATTCTTAAGAGATCCGTGAGAGCCGATTTTTAAAAAAAAGTTGAAAATTTTTTTTTATGTAAGTGCAAAAATGGTTAAATTGCATCTTTGCAAAAAATAAAATTTTTAAGTTTCCGATGCATTAATTGCTCAAGTTGAGGGACATTAATGTGTAATCGATAAATTTAGATTCACAAAATACTAATTGAGAGTTTATAATAAATTAATAATTTGTTATTAACAATTTTATTGTTATAAAAAGCGGTCCGAGATTTTATAATGATTTTGAATATTTATAAAGTGACTTTGGTCTGTAATCTAATTTGAAGTCATGTTAAAGCAGTATTAATATAAATGACAGTATATTTATCATTGTTATAAACAAATAATATAAACAAATGCAGAGTTTAAGCAATTTTTGAAAGTTTGAGGTACTTTTTTTGGAAATTTGTTTCAATTGCTTTGCCAGTGATATTCCGGACCAGTACATTGATATTTTATGAAAAATGTGATTGTTATAAACAAATGGTATAAAAAAATTCGCTCTTTGTGCTGTCACATTTCGCAGTCAAAATATTTAGGATACTTTGGAATAGGCTTATTTGAAAGGAATGGTAAGATCGAAAGCGCGATGAATGTCACTGAAGGTGGCACTCGCTGAACGCAGCCTTCCGCCTATTTGGCGAGATCGTGACGCGTGGATGAGATAATTATTACACTTCGGAGATGTTGCTTTTTCAAAAATAAGTTGGTAAGGCTTTTTTATAATTTATTATTGTGGGGACGTTGCTTTGTCGGATCTATGGGATCCTTTATGACAGAATTTCAAGGAAATGAGTAGAAGGGAAGAAATATGGTTAAATTGCAGTTTATAATACAATGATTATATTCATATAATTAACTTATCTTTAAAATACAATCTATACTCGCGTGAGGTTGATTTTCGAGGTTCGGTTCACACTGGAAGGACACGTATGGAGACGGTCAATCGCCGATGACACAATTCCCGAATTGTCTTTGTTTAATACGTCACTTCATCTCCACTAATGATTCTACTTTACATTTGTTTTTTTAGTACGATTCTCCTAACTAATGGTTTCTCAGGTGAGAAACTCTGACTCGGTAGAAACGCTTTTATTGCCGCTTATCGATGTAAGAGTAAAAAAAATGTCGTTTGAAGAAATGACGAGACTCTCGTGTTCTAGGAACTTGTGCGAGTTCTTACTTAATTTAGTACGAAACGAAGAGACGCTTCTGCTGGAGATGCACTGGCTTTTATAGCCGAAATTTGAGGTCAGCAGGAGTGGGAAAAATGAGGAGTAGGAGATGTAAATTTTAGTCGGATTTATTTCATAGGAATAGGAGATGGGTTTTCTGTTGATTGGTTTAAAAAGTCTAGAGAGTAGGAGGTCTTCCAGATTTTAATTGAAAAATAGAATATGGGAGGTTTAGGTATAATGGATATGTATAATTTATTAGGAGATGGTCTGGTAACTAAAGATGCGTAACTTTGGGAGTGGCGAAAGCCAATTGGTATATATTAAAGATGGGCGTTTCAACAGTAGGAGATATTCTGATTGTTTATTGGGCTTCCAGATTTAGAAGAAACGGAATTATAAAAATAGAGAATGTCTTATTATTTCATTGGCTTTAAATAAATGTGGAAGGTAAAGGGTCATTTAAGAGTAGGAAAAGATTAATTTCTATTGGATTGGGAAGTGTGACGTTTCACTTGAGAGGCAAAATTTTAGTGGTGGGAACCACGATGAAGATGCGCATTTTAAGAGTAGGGAATATTTTGAGTTCTTATTGGGTTTCTAGATTGAGAAGGAACGGAGTGGGTTTCTGGACAGAGAAATGGTTATATGTGATTAAATGGTGGGAAATGATATTTGTGTGGATGATAGAGGGAAAAGACCTCTTGTTTACTGTTTATGTATGAAGCCGTGCATATGCAATGTGTGGGTATAATGCATTCACATGTACATTGCGGTATGCCTGCCAAGCGAGTCTTCAGAAGCGAGTTTAATAAATCAAATAAAGCTACTTAACCTATTATTTTCCCATTTAGAAAATAATTAGTTTGGATGGATTTTCGGAAGGATTTTGCTCGTGATGTTTGGTCCTTGTCAAAATCTCCAAATCCCATTATTCGTTCCTAAGACTAGTTATTATTTTTACCACATTTTTATTAACTCGCTTTCTTGTCTGTACGGGTCAAATTTTGTAATTAATTTTTCATGAACTTCTAATAGAGATAGAGACTTGAAAATTTGCACGTAAGTTAGAAATGGATGACAATGCAATATAATACAGTAATTATTAAATTATTATTAATTATTATTAATTTTTAAAAAATGAATTAAATCTAAAAGTTGCTTAATTTTTGTGATTATTTAATCGAGATAACTAATACTGATTGCTAAATTACGTGCATACAAGATTAAAATGTAGAAAATAATTTAAATGAAAAAAAATTTTCAAAAACCACGTTTATATTTTTTTTTGATGAACTAAAAACTATAAAATAATTTATCCTAATCGAATGCAGTTTTATAACTCCATTCAAATTCATAATCTCATAAACGTTACTAGAAAAATTATTCCCCACGAAAAACGTGGGGCGCCTGCAATAGATATAAGTAATAACTGTAAGAGTATGTATCATTTAAATTAATCATACGACCGGCTTAGACAAACTATTCATGCACTAAAATTGTATTGCAGGAGTCCCACGTTTTCCGTGGGGAATAATTTTTCTAGTAACGTTTATGAGATTATGAATTTGCATGGGGTTGTAAAACTGCATTCGACTAGGATGAATTATTTTATACTTTTTAGTTCATTAAAAAAAAGTTATTACTGTAAACGAATTCGCAGCGAATTTGTTTATGCCATTTGTTTATAACAATCACATTTTTCATAATATGTCAATGTACTGCTCTGGAATATCGATGGCAAACCAATTGAAAAAAATTTCCAGAAAAAGTACCTCAAACTTTAAAAAATTGCACAAATAGCGAATTTGTTTTTACCATTTGTTTATAACAATCACATTTTTCATAAAATTTCAATGTACTACTCTGGAATCTCACTGGCAAACCAATTGAAACCAATTTTCAAAAAAAAGTACCTCAAACTTTAAAAAATTGCACAAACAGCGAATTTGTTTATGCCATTTGTTTATAACAATCACATTTTTCATAAAATTTCAATGTACTGCTCTGGAATATTAATTACAAACCGATTTAAACAAATTTCCAAAAAAAGTACCTCAAACTTTCAAAACTTGCTTAAACTCTGCATTTGTTGATATTAATTGTTTATATTAGTGAGAAATATACTTATTTATTTTGATAATGCTTTCACATGACTTCAAATTGGATCGCAGACAAAAGTCACTTGTAATTATAAAATCTCAGACTACTGTTAATAACAATACAATTGTTAATAACAAATTATTAATTTTTATAAACTCTCAATTAGTATTTCGCGAATCTGCATTTATAGAAAAATGTATCAACTTTTTTTAAAAATCGTCTCTCACAGATCTCTTAAAAATTTATTTAGCTTCCGTTCTAAAAAAACTTTAAAATCGGATGAAAATATAAGCCGGAATATTGTTTTTATAACTACGTACTACCCCTCCGATCGTTTTGCAACTCGGACATGTTATTCTAAAGTATATAGAGATCGTTTAGGGAGAAAATGGTAATAGTGCCTCAAGTGCATCCCATAAAAAATTCAAAAAAATTTTGAAAATTTTTTTTATATTATATTTATATTATAACATTGTTGCATTGAAACCCATAACATATATTTTTTCATTAAAATCGGTTTAGCCGTTCTCGATAAAAAAATTGTTTTCGATTTTTCTTCTTACCCCCATAACTCCCATAAAAAATTTTGTTTAGATATATTCTTTTTGAAAATTTAATCTCCCATCAATGGCAACTTGCTGTAGAAATCTCAACCAGATCCAGGCGGGGGCAATTTATCCATGCTTATCCTGCTCTGCCCTTTCTGTAAATATAAGCGAAACAATCTACTGTCTCTATTTTAGCAGATGACTTTATTCAGCTTCCTAGAAATTAACATCCCTACTCATTAGGTTGCAAGACTTAAAGTATTTTTTCTCTGTTGTGATTAACAGGTGTTACGGGTTTGTTATTGACCATTGATAGATTTTCATGTATCCAAAAGAACTTTAGCTTAAATTGGATTTTGCTTACTTGACCCGAAATCAATAATTATAATTTTAATTTAATTAGCACAGTACGGGATTTTTCTTTGCCTACTTCTAGGAATAATTTGTTTATTTCTTTTGATTGACACTTTTGACAATTGATAGGATTTCACATAGTACGAATGGGTTTACCACAGAAGTACCTACCTAGAGGAATGGTTACAAGGGATTCGACTGATGTAGAGCCAATACCAAGCACGTTTACATTGGACACAAGGTTGCTGATAGAGTACACGCATGTGCCTACACATAAATATAGGTATTCAGACACGAGAGAAAGCCGGAGGGTTAAATTGCTGACTACCGTGTTAGTCTCACAGAACGCCTACGGAAGTTGGCAAAGCGCCAATCTCCACAGGATCGTAGAAATCCTTGCGTTTATATATGTTTATGGAAATGTGCCCCTTGGTACCCTAAGGACCTTAAGCGGAACCCTACACAGAAATCGAAGCATTTTAAGAGAAGACTTTCCCTCCAGTCACTTTTCTTGTCTTTTTCCTTGCAGAAAATTGTGCCAAGGAGCTGGTAATTTTCCCTGCTTATGATGAAGGTAATCCATCTCTACTATCATCGAACCCCTCGTAATCGATGACTGTTCTACTGATCACGAGAAATGCCACGTGGGTGGTACGATTTTCTAATCTATAAATGTCTGACATTTTTATACCAAATGATTTTTTTTCAGTTTGATATCAGGTACAAGAAAATGTATAAAACATTTATTAATATTTCTAATGATTATATTATTCAGTTTATGAATTCTATGAAATAATCTAATCAAACTTAGAACACATAAATTAGACCAAATTACACAATTTTTGAAAGTTTTGGTTATAAAGATTGAAAATTACAGAAATTGTTTTAACTATAATTATGGGCCGATTTTTATGTAGGGGAGATAAGTCTAAAACGGCCTACTGGTTTAAATTGCCAATTTTCAATAATACATTGCGAAAATAAAATACACATCGATTGATAATGCATAACTATTTTATTTAATTATTTAATTATTTTATTTTTATTATTTTATTTTAGAAATAAATTATTGAAGATTTGCCATTTTAATCGGTAGGCCGTTTTAGGCTAATCTCCCCTGACACATATAGGGGAGATGCTCCTAATTTGGCGCACCTAATAGAAAGTGGGAGTTTAAAACCAAAATATATGATCAAAAATTATGAAAAAATAAGAGTTGGATAGCTTGATATCTTAACTGGGGCATTATTTCTCAACTGCTCCAACCCCAAAAATCGATCGGGCTCAAAATTGGGTAAAGTGCAGTCCCATTGGACGGCAGTTTATAGGAAAAAAAGTTTGTCGTTGGGACACATATTTACCGATTGGGAGGGGTCTAATTTTTGAGTTCAGTACGGATACCATCTATTTCGATGATTTATACCTCTGATAATATCAATAAAATCAATCTTTTGCCTCTAAAATTTCGAAAGGGGTTTTTACGCCCTTTCCATTGATCGTACGCATTTTTTGGAAAAATAAGTTTTTGACCTTCAAAAATCAAAATCAAAAATAAATTTGACTTTTTTCGAATTTAGGGTATTTTTTTCTTTTTTTTTATCTAGAAAGAAAGCACCCATAGATTTAAAAATGGATAAATTGTTATTATTTAAGCATTTGTTGAAGAAATAACTGTCTTAACCTTCATTTTTGATTGCCAAAAATTTATTTTTTCGTAAAATGCTTATGATCAAAAGAAAGGGCATGAAAAACCCTATCGAAGCTGTAGTGAGAACATTTGTTTCACTGATTTCAAATGAGTCATAAATCATTGAAAAAATGATAACCGAAAAAAACTTACATAACGCTTATTCTCAAAAATAAATAACAATTTGTCCATTTTTAAACCTATAGGTGTTTAAAAGCAACAGCCTAAGCTTTCTTTCTAGATAAAGAAGAAAAAGAAAAAATACCCCTAAATTCGGAAAAAATACAAATTTATTTTTGACTTTGATTTTTTAAAGTCAAATACTTATTATTAGTGAAATAATAAAAATTATTTCAGATTAGACTGGTTAATTAATTAGAAGATCCAATTTGTGACTAATACCAGTATTAGCCACAAATTGGATCTTCTAGTCAAATACTTATTTTACAAAAAAATGCGTACGATCAATGGAAAGGGCGTGAAAACCCCTATCGAAATTGTAGAGGTAAAAAATTGATTTTATTGATATTAACAGAGGCATAAATCATCGAAATAGATGGTACCCGTATATAACTAAAAAATTACACCTCCTTCCTATCGGTAAATATGTGTCCCAGCGACAAAATTTTGTTTCGATAAACTACCATCCCAGAGCACTGCAGCTGTGCCAATTCACCCGATATGGCGGCTAATTTGGTGCGCTACTTAAGTACACATGAGTTACAAAGCTCACTTGCATTAGGTAATTCTAATTTGAAGTTAATTTTGAGGTAGTATATTGCGGTAAGAGATATTTCAAACTATAACATAACCCCAAACACGATTTGCATTGCTTTTCTTCTGATTTGTATTCAATTTCGTATGATTTAACGTCTACGCCAAATTACCCACCCACGAATCATTCACTAATTAAATACTTTTCACAAAGAAGATTTATTAATTTTATGAAATTTCTTTTTATAATTGAAAGCTTAAGGATCAAAGATTAAAAAACTGTCAAACTTGTCAGGTTAATGTGAAATGCGAGTGACACGTATTTATGGATTCAATTCAACGGCTGCGTCTGTGGACTGAACCAAAAATTATCGAAAACAGGTTATATGCAATAAAAGTGGTTTAAACAATTAGATGATTGTTAATTTTTTTATCAGTTACATATTACGCAAAAATACATAAAATATAAATATTTTCATGTGTTTAACTATTATAGATTCTTATAAATAAGAGTCCGACAGTTTAGCCGCCTCTCCACTATAGAAACTGTAATCTTTGTTAAACTTAGGGTCGAAGATATTGTTACGGAAATTTTCGTACAACTAGCATACACCACAAATGAGGAACAGACTATTGTTACGGAAAATTCCGTAACAATAGCCTCGTCCCATACTATGTTGTGTGCTGGTTGCACGAAAATTTCCGTAATACTAGACACTGCCTAAATTTAGATAATGATGATCAATAATTTAGTTTCATTTATTGACATTTCCTTATTTTATTATATTAAATGGATCAACAACTATTTCCTTCATAAAAATCTTTTTGTTAGTTCTTCGTTGTGCAGGTTTATGCAATTTGTCAGGGAAAATTGAGCTAGAAGGTCTTCGTGGCTTTACCGACATACCATTCCTTTTCGACACCAAGCAATGTGAATATTAAAGTAAAGACGATGCAGCTTCCTGAATATAAGAGCATGCTCGGTAACGTACTCGCACGAGAGTAACGGATAGAGATAAAAGCCCAGAGTGAAAGGGAAAGAGACAGAGATGTCGTTACCCTTCTTGAAATGTTTTGCGTGGCTGGGAGAACGTTGAGCTTTACTACTCACGTAATTCACTTGTACATTCATACCTACACTACTTCTATGAACTGTGCACACTGCAGAGATCTATTTACACACTTTTTTATTCAAAGGATTAAAATGATAACATGACATATCAGATTTTAATCTTGAGAAACTTCAATCTTCATTATTCATTTAATGTTTTAATTCGATTATATAAACTGTAACAAAATGTAACGCATACTAGATAAATGATTAATTGTTGCATTAAAATTGAAGGCTTCATAAAATTACTTTCTAGTAAAATTAAATTTAAAGCAAAAATGACTAATTAAATATATGATACTATTTTTATTAGAGATAATTTTTGAAATGTTAAAGATATTAAATTATTGCCTGATAAAATATTACTAAATTATAAATTGACAACCTTTTCAAATTGTCATGAATACTCTAACATGAGATTTTAAAAAGTCAACTATTATTAATAAAAAGTCTATTATCGTAAAGTAATGGACGAGGCAGGTTTCTCGTTCAACTAATATATTAGCTCCCTGGGGTAACATAATCTTGGCTCCTCGTCCAGCAATGCATTTAAGCTACACATTTGGTTGCGTTTATTAGCAAGTGATAAAGTGTCCATAAAATATAAAAGGAAATATAGGATTATCTGGACGATCAAAATGCCTCACTAAACTAATTTCCTTGTTTACAATTTAACTAGCATATAGAGCTAGCATATGGCATATATATATATTATCTTTCGAACATTAAATCAGGATATTAATTCTGAATTTCTTCTCTATAGAGTGATAATGGGTTTAATTAGCTTGCTTTATCAGCTATTAGCTTTGCTGTGTAATTCTGCAAAATTAATTAATAATTCAAAATTACCAATTTTTAGGGTTTCGCAGATGAAACCCTTAATTTGAGGATATAAGGTATAAATCTGCATGTCTCAAACCAGGACTAAAAAAATGTATTGTATAATAGCATTTTTTAAATATTTCAAAACGAAAGTTTTTCTTTTTTTTTCAAATTCTGAAAGTTTATGGAAGTTTCCAGAATCTTTTAGAAATATTTGGAAGTTTAAACATATCACAAACGTTTTCCTTTAAAATTAAAGAAGAGAAAGTGTGTATTTGAATCGAGTGAAAGCGAAATATGGGAAAGTTTTAGAATTCATATAGTGTTTACTATAACGAAAAAAAGTTGACAGGGGCTCAGAGAGTTGAAGGTAATGTGAGGAAGGATTCAGAGACGAACTGCAGAATATTTTTTGAATTTAAAGTAGTTCTATAATGAAAAGAAAATTTTTTTGCCAAATGATAAATTTTTGGCCTTGAAAATTTGTGAAAAAAGTTTAAAGAAGTTTTGTTGCTGTAGATACGCTGCACTACAGTTACCCTCTAATAAAACTTAAAAAATGTCGTTGCTTCGAAAGGAACAATCAACTTTAGATCTGCAGTCAACTTCATATCAGAGAGTTAGCAATTTCGTGTGCTTATAGCGCCGGGCCATAATCCTGAGTCCCTCGAGCGAAGTTTACGGAACTGTTAAGGTCTATTGGAGCACAGACTATACGGTATACGATATGATAACCCATTGACCGTAAAATCACGGAGGGAATTGTAGGACATTTTGCGCCATGGCAGGACTGGATCTGTGAAACACGATACGAAGGAGCACTGGATCGTCCCATACTCAGTCGCCTTGCTAATTACCCCCCTTATAACCATCTCATAGCTTGCCCTTCCTCCGGGAACCCCTTTTAACTGCGAACTAGTGGTGGAGACACCACCCCCGTTAATCTCGTTCTAGCAAGGGTTTAACTTCGTCAACCACCTCTCCTAGTGATACTAACTCGCTCTATTGCGCCATATAGACTTATAGACTCACACGCGTTAAAATACATGTAGGTTTCGTGCGAGGTGTAGCATCATAATAACACCTACGTATAATACGTACACACGCCTGTCGTGGCTGACGTATTAAGCTGATATCCATTAAGCAGTTTCCTTCCTTGGACGATCACTCGCGGTGGATTGCCATGGGCGGGTTATGAAATGTCATTATGGGATCGTTGAACCAATATCCAATACTCTGGTGTCAGAATCTGAAATCTGGGATTAATCCACGACAGGGTGATATTAATATTAATATGCAAGTTAGCTTTGGCTAATAACGTAGGATAATATCAATAAATCAATATGTGTGACTAAATCTATTTTTAGTTTCAAATGGTTTCAAAAAAAAAGATTGCTGCCCAGACAGCAGCGAACATTGTATCGATATTGATGCAATTCTGCTTGTCAACATTCTCAGTAATTCAGTATCGTCAATGAAAACTCATTACCGATAAAGTTAACTGATTATCAACTGTCGGTTATTCATTATCAGCCAAACACGTCAGACTTCATAATAGACGAATTGCACTAGCCATTTTATGAATTGGAACTTAGGTCATGAGACATTCGTTTTATCTCCAGAAAAAAGGTACAGTCTGTCCAACAAGAGCGGGTACGGCAAAAGTCTATGAAAACTGCTCACTATAAATCATGGTTATGATCTGAAAGAGGAGTATTAACTTTATTACGCAGGGAAAAAAGCATCGTATTATCTCCTTTGTACGATTTGAGTTACATCGACATTTTAAAGTCAATTTTAGACATAAAATAAGATAAATTATATTCAATTTTCTGTCATTTAAAGCAACGTGATCGGAAGTTGATGAAAACTTGTGAGCTTAATCTACATAAAACAAGCTTCAAATTGATCGCTTTTAAATTATAATAGAAACACTGGTTTCGAAGATATTGAAACTAAACAATGAAAATCTCGATTTTCACTTTCTTCGCTTCCTCAATTTTTAATGACAATTTGTTAAATAATTTTGTTCCGGAACCTGACAATTAATCTTCGTCATAACGATTATTTTTTGCAGAAAATTCTGTTTCGAATGAGCTAGTTTGATGTCATTTTGACTATATTTTTCATGCAGATATTGAATTTAAAGCACATTAATAAGGTGTGAAAATTCCACTATTCTCTTCTTCAGCGAATAACTTCGCGAATAACTGCAGGTTTTAAATATTGTTAGGAATAGTTTTAAAGCTTAAATTTCATACTTAATGTTTAAAGTATTTCACATTCTTGTAAGACTGTTTACAGAACGTGACGCCCTTTAACATGATTTTGTTTTGTTTTTCTGAGCCAGTAAATTAAACTCCTTATAAGAAATGAATGCTCACAAATAATATTATATTGCGTAATAGAGTTAATGCTCCTCTTTCAGATCATAACCATGACTTTTACCTAGTGAGAAGTTTTTACAGACTTTTGCCGTACCCGCTCTTGTTGGACAGACTGTAAAATCTGTTTTCTAAATAGTTCATTCACATCCCCTATACATTATTTTTCATAATTACACTCATTAATATTCCAAAACACTTGTAATTTACCTCCTCTAATTTTTAAATTGATCGAATTGAGTTAAAGGTTTGTTGAATTGCACTAAATAATCCGATTCGTCATTTCCCGCTTTGGCTATTTACACTAGGTATCCCATCAATTCAGGGTTCGGGTGCAATAACTCGCTCAACTCTCGAACAGCCGCATAATTATTCTCCGATCGTCTCAGAGAATTCAAAATTTCAAAGTCGATATATCGAGATATTTTTTCTTTTACAGTTTTTTTGTCCCATAATTATTCTTAATAGGAAAAATGAAAAACTGAAAAATTTTTACCTCTAAAATCAATAAGTTTTTAAAATATAAATCGTAGTAACTTGGCCAACTATTGTTGAAATCGTTTAAAACTTAATGTACACACTCAATATAGTTTTTTTATAGCTAAGGAAGAAGCAAAAGTTCAAAAATATACTATTGTTTACTAATATTTAATTGCAAAACAACACCGGGCCCGTAACTACGTTTTTTTGGCTCCTCCGACAAAAAGTATCGAGGGAAACGTACTCACCATTCTGCTTTGCAGGACCTAATTTGAGAATTTTTAAAATGTTTTGTTTTTAAATAATAGCCCCCACACTCAAAATATCGGTATAACGAAATATTATTATTGGCTTCCTTAATGATGTACATTTATTATATGTTTATTGCGATATATTTCACATGCTCTCCAGAAATGCGGTCTCTACGACCATAATAATAATTTCAAAAACAACAATAGTTAATGTCTTGTTTTTTGTATTATTTTTCGACAAAAAATATTTAAAAATCGCATATTATACCTATAATGATTTTACTTTTGTAAGCATAAAAAAGCAAAATTTCAGGTGTTTCGCGAATATCCTTAATGTTTTGGTCTTCGGTACGAATATGTTTGTTTGTAAACGAAACATAATTCGTACTTCTTTCATTGAGACGAATAAAATTAATACTAGTTCAGGTTGTCATATGCAAGAGTGCACTTCTCTAAAGATTTTTATAACTGTTACACCGAAAAATTTATTTTTTGAATATTTGATTGCTTTTTTGGTATGTTTCTACAATAATCGTACAAAATACAATAATGTATGAGAAAAAGTGTTCACAAAGTGTCTGAAAAAGAAGGAGAAGCGAAAATACATGAAAACTCAATGAAAAGAAGTTAGCCAAAAATGAGGTAAGCTATTTCAATACTTTATGTGAAATTAAATAAAAATGAACTCCCAGCGTTTCATTGCTCAGATTTTTGGTGTACGCAAGATTGCAAGATTGTGTACTAGGCTGTTATCCAAAGTAAAAAGATACGTAAGTGACTTTGTGGTTTAGGGTTATTCTCTCAAACCCAGCAATGGAAAAGTCGACCTAAGTGACAATGTCATTTATGTATCTTTTTACTTTGGACGGCAGTAGGGTGGTCCAAAAATGCATTGGAAAATTCTTTTTTTGAATTTGCATGCATATCGCCCAGGAATTTGTTCGAATCTACAAAAAAATAAATCCATTTTTTTCTTTAAAAGAAAAATTTATTTAGGGCCGGTTTCACCAACTCTGGTAAAAATGTTAATCAAGGATTAACTCCTTAACCGGCCAATCACGAGTGGTTAAACTGAGTTAATCATTGATTAAAATTTTAATCACAGTTGGTGAAACCCGCCCTTAGAGGTGGCGCAAGCCACATGAACTTTAACACGTATTTCCCATAAGAAAAAAATACGTTTTTGTAAATTTTATTCAGAATCGTCAATTGTAGGAAAATCTAGTTGAAGCTCAACATTTCTGTTCACAATTAGCCATAGAATACGAATAAACAACTACTTTATCAATAACACCCCCATAAGTCTGTTTTATAGAGTCCCAAAGAAAGTCCATAAGTGAAAAATTGGGTTTTGCGAGTTTTTGGCGCTAATTATGTTTTTTTTCAGTTTCTTTAATACAAATTATTTATAATACATAAAATACTATTTTCATGTGATAATTTAAGGTTTATATAAATTGTTTGAACAATTTATTATTGTTGTTAGCCATTTTCTCTTAGAAAAGGCTTACAAAGTCGCGTTTTTTCCGAACTTTTCCACTTATTTTTAACTTTTTTCTTAGAGAGAGGTAAAAGTCAATTAAAGTTAACAAAAATAATTGTTTAAACAATGTATTATTATTTATAACAATATTCTCTTAGAATAATGCTAGAAAGTTTCGTTTTTTTCTGAATTTTTTCGTTTTTTGTTCATTTTTCAATTAAAGTAAGGTAATAATTAATTTAAGTTAACAAAAATAATTTTTTAAACAATTTATTACTATTGTTATTAATATTCTCTTTGAATAATGCTTAAAAGTTGCGGTTTTTCTGAAATTTTTAATTTTTTGTCCAATTTTCAATTACAGTTAGGTAATAATTATTTCAAGTTAACAAACATAATTTAAAATTATTTAAAAATAAAACCCTTAAGAAGTTCTCAAATGAGGGTTCGGTGCAATAACTCGCCCGACGCTCGAACAGCCGCATAATTTATTTTCCATCGTCTCGCAGAATTCTAATTTTCAAAGTCGCCAAAATAATTTTTTCAAAATGCGGGCTTGTGAAAAATAAGGAAATGGGACTTTTTTTCCTTTACAGTTTTTTTGTCCTATAATTATTCTTAATAGGAAAAATGAAAAACTGAAAAATTTTTACCTCTAAAATCAATAAGTTTTTAAAATATAAATCGTCGTAACTTGGCGAAATATTGTTAAAATCGCTTAAAACTTGGTGTACACACTCAGTATAGTCTTGTGATGGCTAAGGAAGAAGAAAAAGTGGAAAAATATACTATTGCTTACTAATATTTAATTGCAAAATGACACCGGGCCTGTAACTACGTTTTTATGGCTTCTCCGAAAAAAAAGTATCCAAGGAACGTTAAGTTTGAAGAATCTTGCAGTAAAACATTTATGTCAAAGTATTGAAGGAAGATTTCTGAAAAGTTTTAGATCGATTCATCCAAAATTGACGGAAATATCGATTTTATAAGTAAGCGTGCGGCTCGGTCAACGTTAACTCTGCGAACACAAACCATCATGGGGAAGCGTACTCACCATTCTGCTTAGCAGAACCTAATTTTAGAATTTTTTGAGGGTTTTGTTTTTAAATAATTTGAAATTATGTTTGCTAACTTGAAATGATTATTACATCACTCTAATTGAAACTTGGACAAAAAATTAAAAATTTCAGCAAAAACCGCAACTTTTAAGCATTATTCAAAGAGAATATTCATAACAATAGTAATAAATTGTTTAAACAATTATGTTCGTTAACTTGAATTAATTATTACATCACTCTAATTGAAAAATGGACAAAAAGCGAAAAAATTCAGAAAAAACCGAAATTTTTTTAGTATTTTCTAAGAGAATATTGTTATAAATAATAATACATTGTTTTAACAATTATTTTCGTTAACTTTAATTGACTATAACCTCAATCTAACTGAAAAGTTGAAAATAAGTTTAAAAGTTCGGAAGAAACACGCCGTTTTAAGCCTTTTCTAAGAGAAAATAGCTAACAACAATAATAAATTGTTCAAACAATTTATATAAACTTAAAGTTATCACTTGAAAACAGTATTTCATGTGTTAGCAATACTTTATATTCAAACAACTGCAAAAAACCTTAATTATCGCCAAAAACTCGCAAAACCCAATTCTTCACTTACGAGCTTCTTTTTGGACCCTATAAAACAGACTTATGGGGGTGATATTGAAAAAGTAATTGTTTATTCGTATTCTATGGCTAATTGTGAACAGAAATGTTGAGTTTCAACTCGATTTACCTACTATTGACGATTCTGAATAAAATTTACAAAAACATATTTTTTTCTTATCGGAAATACGTGTTAAACTTCATGGGGCTTGCGCCACCTCTAAATATCATTTATCTTTTAAACAGAAAAAAGAATTTATTTTTTTGTAGATTCGAACAAATTTCCAGGCTATGTGTGCATGCAAATTCGAAAAAAAATTTTCCAATGCATTTCTGGACCACCCTACACAATCTTGCAATTTTGCGTACACCAAAAATCCGAGCAATGAAACACTGGGAGTTTATTTTTATTTAATTTCATATTAAGTATTAAAATAGCTTACCTCATTTTTGGCTAACTTTTTTTCATTGCCTTTCCATGTACATATTTTCGTTTCTCTTTCTTTTTCGGCCACTTTGCGAATACTTTTTTTCAGACATTATTATATTTGTGTATCAATTATCAAAATCTTTAGAGAAGAGCACTCTTGCACATGACAACCTGAACTAGTTATATTTTTATCCTTCTCAATGAAAGAAGTACGAATTATGTTTTGTTTACAAACAAACGTATTCGTACTGAAGACCAAAACATTAAGGATATTCGTGAAACACAAAAGCTTGCTTTTTTATACACGCATCGCTGGATTATATGTTACTGGATTACGGGCCGGCTTCATGGTTGTTCACGCTTCACTAATTCTGCCCCCCCCCCCCGAGCGTCCCTTGACCGGTCTATATCGCTCGGGCAATCAGGGCCGCCAGAAGTTGTTTACATCGCGACTCTTAGCGCATTTACTTTTGTACGTTCAGAGACTACATTCGCGATCCTGAATGTTGACATAAGACTGTTCGCTTGTCGCTTCAAATCCGGTTCAAACTGGATTTTAATAACATTGAATTGAAGACCGTCTACCCCCGAGCCCGGCTAGGGTTGCCACCTTTCTTGCGGACTTTAGCCGGAAGCTCGTTTGACCGGGGGGGGGGGGAGGTCGTAGAAATATTTTTCAACCCCATTTTTTAAAGTGTCATGCTATTGTATACATAGCATACGTTTAACTTTATTTTTTAATTTTGTTGATACATTTTTAAAAACAAAATTAACGTTAAACATGTTTTCTACCATTATATGAGTTTGTGCTTTTCGTAGACTCGTATAATTCAGACATTAAAGCATTTAAATCATAGGCTTTGGTTTTTGCAACACGCAAGTACTAATGAAAAATTCAGAATGACTCTCTTCAACACGCTACTACTACATACTTATTTTTAAAGTTAACGTTTATAGGTTAAACATTTTTTCTATCAATTTGGTATTTCGTAAACTCATAAACATTTCGTTCGCGATAGCAAGCGATAGACCTTTTCATTTAAGAAAAACGTCAGAGCACATGTCAGGCGATAGTCAAATGTTTCGGGCACTTTGTTTAAGAAGGAAAAAGTCAAAGATGTGGGAAGTTCTTTTCCCACTTACGACACGGAAGTAAAAACTGTCCGAAACAGTTGAAGGCGCGTAGACAGAGAGAAAAAATGTGGGAAGTCCTTTTCTCACCTACGACACGGAAGTAAAAACTGTCCGAAACAGTTGAAGACGCGTAGGCAGAGAGGGCCCGATCGCGTTTAAATGACAACTCATATTTAACCATTCGAAACAATCAAACCCAGAACTCTGTCTACTGCATACGACAGAGAGACATTTCGAATTCAATCATACCTTTTTGTCTATCTCACATGGTAGAAAGAGAAGTTCATTCGACTTCAGGCATTGGAGTTCCACTGTAGTTCAAAATACAACTTCAAGTTACAGAATTGCTCACCAGGGTGGATTATGATCAGTGCCATCTAGGGAGACTTCAAAAATCGTGAGTTTGATCACAACAAATCACGCACTTAAGTTAAAAAAGTTAAAAAGATATATTTAAATTTTTTTAGCATACTAAGAGTTCCGCCGGCTTTTATGTACTTCCGCCGGCAGCCGACCTTAAGACGTTTGCGCCGGTCAAACCGGCCAAGGTGGCAACCCTAATCATAAGAATTTTTTTAGTCCACACATGGAAAAAATTTGTCCTATAAAAAGTGTAGAACTTAGTCTGGGAATCTTGGACGGGCACCAAAATATTATGAAAATTGGAAGCTTCCTCATTTCAATATTTAAAAGAGATTCCAATACTAAGTAATCGAAAGAACACAAAGTCCTGGACTGGTTAGAAAGCGATTATAATTTCCAAGACAGTCTGGGAAAATATGAAGGGTTCTAAAGCAAATAAAAAAAGTCGTACTACGAAGTAGACACCAGATTTGTAGTCTTATGTTTACATTACAAGGTTATACAGGTCACACACGACGAGAAATGCATTCTTCACTTATTTGACGCACAGAAACCTAATAGAGTATTCTCACTTGTGACGTCACGCGCTCTCACCGATTTTTGAGGTAATAACAGTGCCCCTATACCCCTATAGTTTGCACGTGTTGCTGGAGTTTTTTAAAATTGTTTTTATTTTTTCGAGATGCAGAGTGAGTATTTGGCAAAATTGTCGGGAAATGTGAAGACCCGATACATCAAAAATATTGAAAAAATCGAAAATTTTGATCCGTGTGCTCTGAAAGATAAAGATTTTAGTGAAAATGTGAATGCAGTGCCGTCGATCACTATAGTGGATAGTGTCATATTTTATTCAATCCCACAGTTTTTACACCACAAATCAAGTAAAAGCATATAAAAATTTGAAAGTTTACAAATTTTATGAAGCTGGTTTTTTGGTAAAAGTTAAGTGCAAGGAGTTTAATCCGCTGACTGTGTATAACCTATAAATCCCATGCTTTATGACGATATATGCGTCATGACACAGTAAACGGGTTAATGATACTTTTCTGTTTATGAATGAAGTTAGTATATAACATTATACAGTAAAACCTGTGAAGTTGACCACCTTTGTAACCTGACCACCTGTCTAAGTTGGACTGGTTTTCACGGAACCGGAAAACTTGCATTGACTTTAATAGGATCTTTCTTCGATAAGTTGGCCACCTGTCTATCTTGTATCTTGGCCGCCTTTTTGCAA
>JBAGKK010224400.1:0-21816 GCA_037177015.1 Euceroptres primus | reverse complement strand
AAGCGCATATAAATATTTACTTAGAAGCGAGTGGTATACTTTAACAGCTGAATCAAAGATCATACTCTGATGCCTGACTTTATAAGAATGTAAAACTGATTGATACTTATAGACGCAAGTTTACGATGCAGCATTTTCACTGAATCTAAAAAAACCATGTATTGTCCCACTTGGGTGATAATCTCTGCTGAAGAATGCATTCTCACGCGCAGTTGTTTGGCAAAAAAAGCGAAAGATGGTACACGTATATAGCGTATGTATAACATCTCGCGAGGGGAACACACTGTTTTCAGGTATGCAAATTTGCCGAGCCTGAGAACTTTTGAAAGGGTTCCTCTCTATAGACACAGACAGTGGGCAGTTTTTTGACCAGACTCTACGCATAATCGTGAGAAGGAAAATCGATAAAAACTTTAAAGTTCCAATCTTTCATGAACCCTCATGACCATTTCATGAACCCTCATTTCATGACTTCTCTCTAATACTTTTTTTTTTGTCATTTAGCACACTAATTTTCAATTGAAGCAAAATGATTAAAATATAATTTAATAAAGTAAGATCTTGCCTAATTCATATTTAACCACCTTTATAAATGCAAACTTCTTAAAATTTGGAGGCTTTCAAATTTGAATAGATAGAAAATTAAAAAGGGTTCTAAAATTCATAGGTTTTCAGATTCAAAAAGTTAAAATTTGGAGAAATTTAAAACATTCATTAAAGAAAATGCATATTTGAAGACATGAGAATGACATCTCGGTATAGACCATTTAAAGTTGACCCCTAAATTAGGTTATTTTGCGGGGCCAACTTTAAATGGTCTTTAACGAGTTGTCATTCTCATGTCTTCATTTGTATAATTGTAGCGACGAAATAGCCAAAGAAGAATCCAAGTAGGTATAATAAGCAGAGCTTTGAAATTTAAATCAATTTAAATATTAAATTTATATACGGACATACTCAAAGTTTTTCTTATAGAAAAAAAAACTTAAATAAAAATTTTAGTTCTTTCAGAAAAACTAAAAAAAAAAAAACTATATGCAGGGTGATTTGAATATCGCTCGTATTTTAGAACATCCGATTTCGGTTATGTTACACCAATCGAAATCGGAGTAAAGTTGTCTCAACATATCTCCAACCTCCCTCCAAGCACAGCAGTCACTCGAGTTGTCTGCAATCAGGCGCCAAGGAAAAATTGTGGAGAAATAAGAAAGAAACCTGCAAATGATAATAATAATTAATCAATTTTAATTCAATTTTTTCAGTATTTTTATTCAACCAAGAAAACAATAGAGTAGAAAAATTATATTGGAAGTGAATTTTTGTTAGGAAAGAACTTGGGAAGTCTCATTACGACTTTTTTCGAGTTCCAAGACGCAATCGTATTGGTGACTGGACCACATTGCATTTACCAGGATTCCCAGTTTTGCCTCTTTCGAATTCGCCTGTTTCCAATCCAATAAAAACTGATAGACAATCTGAAAAAAAAGTTTATTTTAGATAAAAAGTTTTGCAACATTTGAAATTTGAAATTTGGATAACTTTTGATTTTTCAATGACTACCTCATCCAGTCCTCTACTGCTAAAATTCTCTTGAAATTGTTCAACTTGTCCGTCAGAATAATTCAATTTTCTGGCAACATCTCTCCAGCCCGAACCCATGTGTTGTTTTATCACAAGCATATCTTTTTGTGAAATTTCCTCCTTACATTCACTAAGATCCCTTACTCTATTCGGCATCGGTTTAACTATCTTTGATTTTTGAGGAAAACCTTCTGGAACGTTTACATGTTGATTAATATTAACTTTGAAGCTCGTCTTGGGGCAAATTTTTACATCGTTTGAATTGATTATATTGTAGTTAATGGAACTTGCACTTTTTGCTGAAACAAAAAGAAGAAATTCATACGATAAAATAATGATTTTGTTAAAGATATTTGAGTTTAGAACTGATTTCAGCTGTTTTAAATTTATTTCAAACTTAATTTTACATGGAATGCTTGCAAATTTTTCGTAACATTGTATACTTTTTCTTTATTTAATTTCGCCCTTGTCAAAATTGTTGACATAAAA
This sequence comes from Euceroptres primus, assembly GCA_037177015.1. Lineage (NCBI taxonomy): Eukaryota > Metazoa > Arthropoda > Insecta > Hymenoptera > Figitidae > Euceroptres > Euceroptres primus. The sequence goes on along the minus strand of JBAGKK010224400.1, from coordinate 19,746 downwards.
GCAGCAAAATGAAAAATGAAGAAAAAGCATTGTTTCTAAAATAAAAATTGATTGACATTCTATCAAAACTTTTAGCAAATTTCTACCTTTTGTTCTAGGCTTTTTGTACCCAGCGTTCTTTCTCTGTCCTGCGGAATCGGCGTTTACGTCATTCGGGTCATTGCTTTTGTCACTCGGAAATTTAATATCCGAGGTCGGGTCGAATTTACATTCGGATTGTCGGCTGCTTCCATCTGCAGTGGAAGTGAAAAGAGGTCTACCGCCAGGAATTTTTGAAGCTGGGGTTCCAGTCAGATCAAAAAGGTCGAGAAGATCGTCTTCTACTGGAGTTTGAGGGGTACTTGGTGAAGCATCGACGGTGAGTGTATTTTCCGATACGACTGACATCTTCGAGACAGACAGGAGGCTGCTGGGGGGCCACTTTGTAGTAGTTATTTCTTCCAGTTTGCACTGAATAATTTTACCTGTTTTTCCTTCTTTTGATTCAACACAGCTCAACAGGTGTGACGCGACTTTATTCCCTTTGTGTGCAAACAGCTGATATTGAAGAGATGAGAAGGAGAGAGATATGTATTAATAAAATAGAAAAAGACAAGTGTTCACAGACACTCTGTGGTGCGACGCATTCAACTCAACTCGGAAACATTAAGGCGGTTTTTTATAGAAAAAAAGAGTGTTTTATTGAAAACACACAGGCTTGAAACAGAAAATACACTTTTTTAAACACACGTTATTCATTTTAAAAATATCTATTTATAAATTTATTTCCCATTTTATTTTACATTACTAGTTATTTTATTAAATTATAATGAATTCTCAATTGATAATTTTTCTTATTTATTAAGTTGGTTTATTCAGACTTGAGATATTTTTTATTCAAAGAAGTAAAAGTTGGCATATTTGTTTTATTTTTAATTAAAAATGTCTTTGTGGTAAAATTTTTTACCTTCTTTTTTAAAATAAATATTCAATTGAACTCGTAAAATTTCAAAATTCCCGGCTTCAGAAAATTAAAATGGCCGAAATAGGTCATCATGAGGTCATCAGCGTCAGCGTCATCATCAGTTATTATGAGTTATTAGTACATATATGTATATAGTTCCGTCAATAATAAGTTTACGTAAAAAATAAAACTTACCAAATTTCACTGCCCCTACCTCTCAAAAAAGTTGCAGATCATTGGAGAATTTAAGACAACCTATAAATCAAGTACTATAAACAAAACTGCCTCCACGGCAAAAATCCACAAAATTTCCGGGTATAACAAAAGAGTGAGGTTATGTTTCTCAACTCCAAAAAAATGAAAAAAATCATATAAAAAATCTGAAAAAAGCCTTCAAGGCCTTTTTCTTTCATTTCGAGAATCATTCTTTAAACATATTTGAAGTAACCAATTGAAACCTCTCTTGGATAGGAGAACTTAGAAAACATCTCCCCGATAGGTTTAAGTGTTTAGATGAGTATATAGGGAAAAGGAAAGAACCTCCTCTACTGGTACTCCTGTGTCAACGTCAACAAGAGCGCTCGCTACTGGTTATCAGTGCATGAAAATTCTTGGAAACGCATTCACAAGATTCGTTCGGATCATCTGAAGGCCCTCGTGTAAAAAGTCAAACGGTCGAATTCACTGGAATCACCGGGTCGTTGGAAACGTCACATACCTAACTACACGTCATCGTGGTCTTGGTCTATCTCTCTCTAAACGAATGGCGAGGAATGTCGAATGAACGAGGCGACTGAATGCGAGTCAGTGAGTGAGTGCAAGGTTAAGTAGGCTTATCAGTGTATCCGCCTGCTAAAAAACTATTGGAGTTCTATTGAATTACGAGTAACAAGTGTAGAAAGTAAGTACAAGTGTTTTGGAAATTATTTGGTTAATTTGAATAGAAAGGCTAAAGGCGTTCACTAGATTTCATGAACCAAGTTCAAAGTTCTAGATGATTTCAAAGTCCCAAGTTCTGGTTCGCCTCCTAGACACCAGACTCCACCTTGAACCAGACTTTGGAAAATCGACCTTCGTTCTGCCCAACTCGTGTAGGACAATATAGGCAGATTTAAAAAAAAAAGATCTATTTCATATCCAGTGTCTAATAGTTTTCTAGAATTTCAATTCTAATACTATCTAGCACGTGACTTTTGATCAGTCATCTGCTTACTCGCTTACTGTGTGCTTGTTGAGTTTAATTATTGATGTAAAAACTTTAAAATTTAGAATGTTCTTCACAAATCCTGCAAAATTAATGATTGATCCATGATTTCAGCTAATTATGTATGTACATTTATTGGTGTACTCCAAAAATTCCTTATATCAATACCTTTGAAATGAAAATTGAAATATATAAAATTTTTAGGGTTGTCAAATGTCAGAGGTTTCAGAATTTATGGGATTTAAGTTTTGTTGCATAATACCTTTACTTTTCAATGTTTTAAGATGTTGAGAGGATTTTACACTCCTCAAATTTAAACGTTTTGAAATTCAGATGCTTTTAAATTCGACCTTCGCCGCACCCAATTCTCAGGACAATAAAGTCCAGTTGTTTTTTTTTTTTGTATAAAAAAATGGGTCTATTTCTAACTTCCGGTGCCTAGTATTGCTAGTCTTATTTTTCTAGATTCTGGTACCTGATGAACATAACTTTTGCTGTGCTATCTGGCTCAGTTTAATTCAGCTGTGGTAGTTTAGTTTGCTTATTGAGCTTAATTGATAAGGTCTTTCTTTAATTAATCTTGGTTTCTGATTCTGAAGATGCAAATGTTTCCAAGCTGTTGATTATTTGCTACTCCAAAATTTTTGAACATTTAAAGATTTGGACAATTTTCAATTTTGACTTTTTTTTTGTTAAACAATCTATTAATTTCTTGCCATTACACTTTTTTCTCATACACACTGGCTATAAATTTTCTCCCAGATGAAAATTCAAATAAAAAGGAAGAAAATGATGATTGAATCGTGGATCTTGTTGGATCCTGTTGAGATCTTGATTCATCCTTGAGATTCATTCGATGATTGCTTTCAAAGTTCTCAACTATTGTAATAGATCAGCTGGATTAAATAACTCGACTAGGAAACTTGAAGCCTGCTCCAACTTTTTCTCCAGAACAAATTCCATTAAGTTTGCAAATTATCAATTTGGAATTTCTGATATTTGATTGTCTCGATTAATCTCTTGTTTGATTTGTCGCCGATAATATTTAATCTATACAAAGTACAGAATCTACATTTATATTATTTTCATTTATCGGAGAATTCTTATCTACTAAAGCTGGAAATTAATAGTCATAATTATTAATAAAAATAACAGTTGTAACTAAAGCTTCTCAATTTATACATTTAGTTTTTTTCTAAAACCATGCATTTTTAAATTCCAGGACAAAGGCTCAAAAATGTTTAGTTGGTTAAACCGAGAAGACAGCGGGAAGCAAGACCTTTTCGAAAATGTGACGGAGGGTTTGAAGAAGATTTACAAATCAAAATTAATGCCTCTGGAGCAGTTTTATCAATTCCATGATTTTCATTCGCCTCAGCTGGATGATCCTGATTTCGATGCGAAACCGATGATCCTTTTGGTAGGTCAATATTCTACGGGAAAAACTACCTTTATTAAATATCTACTCGAACGGGAATTCCCTGGAATTCGTATTGGACCAGAACCCACCACGGACAGGTTTATCGCTGTAATGTACGATGAAAAAGAGGGTGTTATTCCCGGAAATGCCCTCGTTGTCGATCCTAATAAACAATTTCGTCCTCTCTCGAAATTCGGAAATGCATTTTTGAATCGATTCCAATGCTCCACGGTTGCATCTCCAGTTCTCAAGGGTATTTCTATTGTCGATACCCCTGGAATTCTTTCAGGAGAAAAGCAGCGGGTAAATATACATTCATAATATAAACGCTTGCAAATTTATTACTTTGGTCAAATAAAAATTAGATTCTGCATATCCGCTAAAGTAAAAATACAGTGGGAAGCAATATTGTTTACATTTATCATCCAAAAATAAATTCTATTAACGCAAAACTTGTAAACGAAGCTAAAAGAATCTAAACAAAGCCAGAAAATAACTAAAACTAAAGATTTGGTTCTTTGGACACTAATCAAAGACACGAGTGACTCAAACTATCAATGTTAGTATTAAATATTGATACTCAATGAAATGATTCAAACTACGCCACATTTCTTCTAATATCTTCGTACTTGGATTCTTTACAGTTGTGACCTCATTTACTTTAATTTATCATTAAATAAGAAAATCTGCACCAGACCTTGTTCTCTCTATATTTATATTGTATTATATGTGTATATAGATAAAACTTGGATTTTGAGAATTTGTAAATTATGTTTTATAGCAAATATTGAAATTACTAAAGAGAATAGTGATACAGTCAAGATACAGGAATTCCAGAATGCAAACAATATTACCCACAAAATGATTTACTTAACGACTAATTAAAGAACAATTTTTCTCAGGTGGATAGAGGATACGATTTTACGGGAGTTTTGGAATGGTTTGCAGAACGAGTGGACAGAATTATTTTGCTTTTCGATGCTCATAAATTAGATATATCGGACGAATTTCGTCGATCAATAGAAGCATTAAGGGGTCACGACGATAAAATTAGGATCGTTTTGAATAAGGCTGACATGATCGATCACCAGCAGTTGATGAGAGTTTATGGGGCATTGATGTGGTCACTAGGAAAAGTTTTACAGACCCCGGAAGTTGCAAGGGTTTATATCGGATCGTTTTGGGACCAACCACTTAGATACGACGTTAATAGAAGGTTAAATATTACGATTATTTTATCATTCAAGAATTTAAATTAACTTATAACTCGACAAAATTAATAATTTCTCACAGGTTGTTCGAAGATGAGGAGCAGGATCTTTTCAAAGACATGCAATCACTGCCAAGAAACGCTGCGCTCAGAAAATTGAACGACTTAATTAAAAGAGCGCGCCTGGCAAAAGTAAATATAACAATTTAATTTTACTATTTAAGTTTTACCCCTTTTACAAATTAATTAAAATTTAAGGTGCACGCCTACATAATCAGTGCTTTAAGAAAAGACATGCCAACCGTTTTTGGCAAAGACTCAAAAAAGAAGGAACTGATCAAAAATCTAGGTCAAATCTATGATCAGATTCAACGAGAGCAACAAATTTCACCGGGTGATTTTCCTGATTTGAAGAAAATGCAAGAGACTCTTGCACATCATGATTTCACCAAGTTCAACCCTATTAAACCAAGACTTTTGGAAGTTGTTGATAAAATGTTAGCGGAAGACATTGCCAAGTTGATGGCAATGATTCCTCACGAGGAATCGACAGCGTCTTCCGAACCTCTCATTAAAGGTAAGCACTATCTTTTACTCAATTAGAGATTATGTTTTTTCCAAGTTTTATGTATAAAGGTGTATTTAAACAAGTTCTACATGTAACAGTAAAGATTTGGCGATTACAGGTGGTGCTTTCGAGGGAGTTGAGGATCAGGTTAGTCCCTTTGGGTATAAAAGAGGGGAGGGAATTGATGCAGGAGCGGGTGAATCGGAATGGATCGTGAATAAAGAGAGGTACAAGTACGACACGCTGTTTGATTCCCTCGGACCGTCTGATGGCAAAATCACCGGCGCAGGTATATATATATATTTTTTAATACTTTAGAGTTTTCCTTTAAGGATTTGTAAATGTAGGGTTGTCGAAATAAATAGAGTTAATTTTTACAATTTTTCTTACAAATGCAGCTGCAAAATCAGAGATGGTAAAATCGAAGCTCCCCAACAGCGTGTTGGGAAAAATCTGGAAGCTTTCGGACATTGACAAGGACGGCTACCTCGATTCCGATGAATTTGCTCTTGCGATGCATTTAATCAACGTCAAATTAGAAGGCTACGATCTCCCAACGGAACTACCAGATCACCTAATACCTCCATCAAAACGCGACGTATGAAACCCAAATTCCCAAAGCTGTTTCTAGGCAAAGTACTGAAAAATATTCTGCAAGAAAACTTTTAACTAATTAAAAATCGTAGGAATGTCTTTGATATTTTTCGACTAGGGTGAATGACGAGTTATGAACTTATCGGCTTAAGCGGCATTTTTGGCAGAAGCTTTAGTTTCACTGACAAACTTGGTCGCAGCGAGTTCTCTTGTAAATAATGTCATATTTATTTCGAAAGTAGATACGCTTTATTATTTATGACGATATTTAAACGATCCTTAAGGATTAATCCTGTCTATCGAGAAGACTATATAAAAGCAAAGTTTTCATAACAGAAGTTTAGTTGATTCTTGCTAAGGGTTGAATTTATTAGAATTTATACGAATTTGTATGAATTTTCACCAAGTTACCTTAAATTTTTCTAAAAAGTACATACTTGGTTTTCATCCAAGTCAACGAGAGAAAACAAAGTCTGCCGGTATTTGCTGTGCAGAAATGTATTTTCAAGACATTTTCCAAAAAATTTTGAAACCCAGAAACAGAACCATCTGCAAATGTAAATACGAGAGACAGAAAATCAATTTACATATTTTTTCTAAGCAAGCAATATTATACTAGGTAGTTTCTATTCTGACACGCAGGTGCAAAAACAATTTTGAAACGCACAGTTTTCTCGATCCACTTTCTCTTTCACTCCCCACTTTGTGTCTACCTTTCTTTCAAGTTTGTGTTTGTCGCTTGCGGCTGTGCAATTATCATCACAATTTATAGAGTACAAATTCAGATCAAGAGAAGTAATGAATTACACTGATTTGAGAGAAGCTGAAATATTGTTATACATATGGCAATCACTATTTTGTACTGGACTTTTTTTTAACTTTAAAAAAGAGTTATTAAAAAAATATGAGCGATTGTGGGTTTTCACAAATTATTGGTGTTTTTTGTTAGTGAACTTGTTTGCTGTTTTCTTGGGAGAGAGACTGATGATTGGTGAAAAAGTTGATTGTAAATGTAATTTAATACTTTAATTTTAAGAATTATTATTTCTGAGTATTTCTAGGTATCTAGGTATCTAGAATTATTTCTAGGTATGTGTCGCATTTAAAATATTAAAATATTCTACACAGATTGAAGTCATTTTTCTCATGTTGTTCAATTTCGATTAATGTTTATTTTCAAAATAAAATGGTGCAATTATAATTTAGCCAAGTATCAATTGGTGTTGTATAATTTTTTAGATGGAAATTAAGCTTCCAATTCCCTTTTGAAATTTAAGTATTAAATCAAAAACTTGCAATTTTTTGTTTTTCATGGATTTTTCTGGACTTTTCTTAGAATTTAAATTTTTGGACTGTGGAGCATCTGTAGTCGGCAGAATGTAACTAATCAGATGGGTATCTCGCTGATTGGTCGGCATTGTCGCTAATCTCTAATTCTCTAGACATACAGTCGGACTTCCACCATTTCATATCGGATCTCCTTTTTCTTCTCACAGTGGTCGTGTAGGAACAAAAAGGAGATCCGATATGAAATGGTGGAGGTTCGACTGTATGGACTATGGCTCTATGCATATGATTACGTATATATGAATTTGAGTTTGTTCGAGCTAGAATATAAATAATAAATATATCGCAAGACACTGAAAATCCTAAAAATCAAATCAATGGATAACTTTGGCGACAAAGAGGTAGATGAAGAAGAACCTTTAAAAATAGTAACATCTATGGGTCAAATTAAAAATGAGGCCACGCTTTATTTTTTCCACGGCGCTGGTAATGTTAAATTATTATATTTATATAATTAAATAAATTATTCATATTTATATATTCAAACGTTACGTAGTATGAATTGAGAGAAAGCTGTTGCAAAAATGTTGTATATACTTGCAAACCTAACCTCAAAATTTGTTTAGTACAGTCGGACCTGCACCATTTCAAGATTTCGTGGGGAGTCTGAAAAGATGGTGGTCGCTCGGAGGGAATATTGGAGGTTGCGCAGCAGACATTTGCGCACACACGTATGTACACATGCTGCTGGGTGTAAACTATCTGCGCAAATGCCTTCTCGAGAGTAGGGGCAAACGATCAAGACTGGTGGCGGGGAAATCGAAATGGTGGAGGTTCGACTCTATCATATAAACACAAAGTAGAATATGAAATATAAATAAAGTGGATTTCAATATCTTTCATAAATTTAATTTTCTTTAATATTTTTATTTTTGTGCCTAATAGTGTTGACTAATTTGAATTTTGAGAGTTTTAAATCGTAGATGCTTCAACATTTGAATTTTTCCAATTTCACTATTTATGTTATTTATACAGTAAGGTTCATTGAGATATAGTCAGTAAAGTGAGAAAGCAATATCTACTAACATTTATTTTACGAGCATCTGTCTCGCAACTGACTACTTCCCAATGGACCTTACTGTATGTATTTAAAATTGGTAACAGAAAAAAATCTTTTTTTTCAGACTGTAGCGGGAAAAGTATGAAAACTTGGTTGAAGAAACTGTGCAAAAAGGAATTTTTGTTTCCACATATAAAAGTAATTTTCCCCGATGCACCACTTCAATGCTACCAGCTGAATCTAAACAGGGTAAACAAAACCTATAGGAACAAAGAACCGATTGGAATCATTTGACTCGATCGGTCCCTTATTGAATCCACAATCTTAGAAAGTTCCAGTTGTAAATAATTTTGTGATGAACTTTTTATTTACTTATTAACCACATATTTTACGGATATGCTTTATTGTCATTCCGATTCAGGAAAACGATCGTCCAATCCGCATTCTTAAAAAAACCGATTCACAAAGTCACTCTCATTTAATCGATTATTTTTTTCTGAAAAGAATTAACTTCCATTATTCACTTTCTAATTGTACGATAAAAATATTTAAACACTTAAAAATAAATCGTTTCAGAAATCATACGTTTGGTTCGATAGAGAAGCCCTAACCGAATCATCAGAAGAAAAAAAAGAATCTGTAAATAAAATTTGCAGTAGAGTGTTGCGTATTATAGAAGAGGAAGTAGCGAGCGGCACACCATATAACAAAATAGTTCTGGGTGGTTTTTCCATGGGTGGAGCCCTCGCTCTACACCTCGCTTATAGATTTAATAAACCCTTCGCAGGATGTTTCATAATCTCCTCGTTTTTGAACCATGATTCTCTTGTTTACGAGGTAAAGTTTCTTCATAATTTTTGTCAATCTAATCAATTTAAATTTAATGTAATCTAAATAATTTCATTGGTCTTTCCATTGAAACTACAGATTTTGAATTATTCAACAATTATAATTTATAATCAAAATATCCAAATATCTAGGCGCTGGAGGCAAATCGTGATTTGAAAAGACCAAAGTTACTCCTGTTACATGGACATAACGATGCTTTAGTTCCTGTTAAGTGGGGAATGAACTTGAAGAAAAACCTCGAGGACAAAGGCGTTTGCGTAAATTCAAAACTATATGCAAATACGGATCATGAAATTATCAAGGAAGAAGTCTCGTTTTTGAGTCAGTGGATTTTGACGCTTTTACCGCCCTCGTAGTTCTAACTATACATATTGATTAATAAGATATGTGCGATCCAATGTGTTCTTCCTCAACAAATTAGAATTTTTAACAGTGGCAAAAAAAAACAAGAAGAAAAGAAACAAAGAAAAGACTAATGCTATTCTTGAATTGAGAAGAAGGAAACGCTCAGTCATTTGAAGATTTCCAAATGTAAATCTTGTACAAAAAGGCAGTATATAAATATGCTTTCATTTAATTTTGTAACGAATAAATGATTAATTTTATTAATTTAAAATTGGGTGTATTATTATATTAAAGAATTTTGTATTAAAGAATTGTGCTTCTTAACGCTCGCACAATTTACAATTATACCACAATCGATTTAATTGTGACCCCTTTACACACTTTTACGTCAAACTCGTCTATGCCAATAACTTGAAACTCACTTTTAAATATTCAATCATAAAAATCAAATCAATATGATAGAAAATATTCTCCTAACAAAAACAAATTATAGATTCAAAATATAATAAAACATCAAGAATTTATAAATTACTAATTTTTAAATAAAGAAAACTACCTTGTTTCGATCGACGCCTAGGCCTAGCCTAGGCGCTATATAAGAGTGCGAAAAATGTGGAAGGGTTGAACAGTTGTGTTGCGCAGTGGTCAGTCGAAAAGTCCAATCTGCAATGCAATGCTGCGCGATAGTACAATTCGGCCACGAATTTAATGAATAATATAAAAAAAAGAGTCGAACGACCTACATATTTGAGAATTTTTTAAAAATTACAAAACTGATTTCAGCAATTAGTTAATTTATTTTTAAAAACTTGGACTGCAATAATGACTTCATTTTATAAACAAAAAATATTTCATTTTAATTATTCAAGTCATTCGAAGGATGTTATATGAAAGTCTTAATTAAATTACTAAAATTATTAAAAGCAGGAATTTCAATATTCGTGGAGTGAACCTTTAATAGAGTTTGAAAGGTACAAAATCAAGGATAATAAGGTATGAGAATTATTCAAATGTTCTAAAAGTTTATTGCTGATTAAATTTTCTTTGAGGAGTTAATATTATAATTTTGACGGTCAAAATAAATCGTTTTTTGTGCTTTTTTGAAAGTATTTGGTATGTAGAATTTGTACGCAGATTAGCAGACTGACTGTAAGTACCAATGATTTTCACTATTCTAGAATTGGCTCTAAGAATTCAAATGCGTTTTTCTCAAAACTATGTTTTTCGAAATAGTTGACATGGTATCTTGAAAACGACTGGACCGATAGAGCTCAAGTTTATTTGCATGTATTATCTTCAGCAGATTTGTGGCTATAGTCCGAATTAGAATAAATCAAAAATAATAATTTTTGACCTTTTTAATAAGTCGAAAACCACAAAAATACGTGAAAATTCGCAAAAAAAATTTAAATAAGCGCCATTTTGCGGTGTTTCAATATTTTTTATTAGTTCTAGCCCCGGCTATAGCCATACTTGTATATTTGAAGAATCTGTTTGATTTTTTTTCAAACGCCCTGGAGCAGCAGAATCATGTCAATCAGTTGGGGGTTGCGATTCCAGGACACATTCTTTGATATACCATAGCGCTCTCTATTTTGTCGATTTTATTTTATATCTATGTGCTTTTTCTTAGTTTTGGACTTGTTGAAATATATAGACAAATTAAGGGGGTGTCCTGATTTAGAAGGCCCAAAAAAAGTTTTTTCGAGAATTTTTTTAGAAGGGAAAAAAATAACTAAGCCCAGTGAACTTTGAGGTATATTTTAATCTATATTCGAACCTTCTAAAAAAAAATTTTGACATGCAAAAAAAATAGTGTTAATTTATTAGCTTATTTCATAAGCGCCTTGTCACTTCAGTCTTCAATCGGCGGGAAAGATGCCGCTCGCAATTTTGGTCTGAAACGAAAAAACAAAAAAAAATTTCAATTGGCATATATTTCTCTTCTGGTTAACTAAGAAAAAACAGAAAAAATCGTAAAATTATAACTTTTTTCAGGTTTGAATTTTTTTTTGTTTTGAAAGAAAAAAAAACACTTTAACGTGCTATAAAAGTTATTAAAACAACTTTTTTAGTTCACTTAGAAGAGAATTTAATACTGAAGAGAAAAAACTTTGGTTCGACTCAATGGGTAGTTTAGTTTTTTTACTATCACGCCCGCCAATTTAGAAAAATCGTAAAAATAAAAACTAGAGAAAACGCACTTTAAAGTTTTTAACGGGAAAAAATATCAATTTTTGGTTACATACACAAATGATCGGCTAATCAGCTATTCCTGCTTCATACAGCAAGCTTTCTTGGATAGTTTATCTATCGATTTAAGCAATAAAAAAGAAATCGATTTTTCGGAACTTCTAAATCAGGACACCCCCTTAAATTATCTTTTTTTATTGAATTTTGAAAAACGTTTAGAAAAAGCCTGGTCAAACTATAATTCCCCCTTAATAACATAAATTTTATTATTTTTAACTGAATATTATTGTTTATTGAACATGAAAAGCTTAATTAAAATGATTTCCTTAAAAGCAAAAAATTGGTATCTCAAAAACTGAATAAAAAATTAGGGTATATAATAAAAATAATCCCAACGGAAAAATATTCTTTTCTGAAATCAAATTAACTCAATGAAAATTTTTAATATTCATTGCAATTGAACTTGTATCAAAAATACATACATGCAATAAATATTAAATTATTAGAATAAAAACAAAAAGCACAATAAAAATTTTTTCAGTGAACGTAATTAAAATTGAATAGCAGACTAGAAACACGATTTTGAGTGGTGGGGTAATTGAATGTCCCAAGATTATCATTCTGGATGAGGATGTGTTGACAGAAAGTTTATAAAGATCCGGGCGCATCAGTCGATTGAGAAAAAAATGTTCTCGAAAAATGTGTTGTGAAGAGGCGAAATTTTAATTCAAGTAAAAGTGGTTAATGCGGGTGTAAAATTTAATATTGAATAAAAATATAGGTGATCTTCAACAAAAGCACAAATTTTAATAAAAGCCCAACTTTAACTCTAATAATTAGAAATTTAATAAACGATAGTTGATTTTATTTTATTATCAGTTTGCGTTATCATTTGTTTCAGTCTCCACAGTGCGGCGACAGTGGTGTAAAATGAATTTTCCTTCCGAAATCTATGTCGTCAAGTTGCATAAAAGAACGCATAGTGTGTTATGTGACTTTGACCAGAGATAAAGCTTGTATCTGAAATCTAAATTTTTGTTTTTTACTTTGGACGATAATTGCGGATATGTATGCACAATAAATGGAAATGGAGGATATAAACAGAAGATGAATGAGATTGAAAGTGTTTTTTGATAGAGAGTTGATTATGATTTTCGGATCAAGAAGCAGAGTCACCGAGGCGTCAACGGCAGCCACCCACTACAATATCACGCAAGGTTTAGAAAATTATTTTTTAATCAAGCAGAGCTGCCAATTTGTTTTATTTATTGTGCTTTTTTACTTAAAAAATTGAAATTTATAATGTTTTAATATATTCAATAATCTAAAATGGAAATAACTATTTAAAATTCAAACAATTACAAATTTTGGAATCTTTTATTTTTTAAATGTTGGTGTTTATTAAATTAATTCTTTTTAAATGGTCAGTTTTGAATATTATATGAACTATAAATGTATTCCGGAAATTGAAAGTCAACGAGAGTGCGCGGATAAACTTTCGATTTTCGGCGATTATACAATTACATTCCTACCTATCTACAGGATGGGTCAGTAGTAAAACATGACTTTCACTCTTGGAATAATTCTCGAAATAATTATTAATACATTTCGCATTTCTATATAAATTAATTTTTAGATAATAAAAATTGTTAAATCATTTTAAATTTATAAAAACCGGTATTATTATATAAAAAGTTCACCTATTTGATATGTACCTATTCTGTTACTTGAATTATTTAATTAATACTTTACTTAAAGTACAAATCTTGCACTGAGTTAATTCTCTAGAAGGGACGGAAGTCGTCAATATCATTTCTGAGCAGAATTTTTCAAGTTTCAACATTAATAGCTGGTGGTTCAATACGCAGAGATCAAGTTTTTAACCGTCGCGAAATGCAATTTTTAATTAATTCATTGGATTGCTTCGCAAGCGTACATCAACGTGCTTCGCATTATTATTCTCTCTTGTTTAATCTTTAATGTTGCGAACCTAAAAATCTGTTAATTCTACACTAATGTTTTAAAGGTGAGATGAGCATCAAGCCGAATTTTGACATCGGCCTCGGAATCGGGATTGCCAGTAGTTCGACCTTAGGTGCAAATCAACAAAGCCAAGGAGTTGCAGCCCTCCTGGTGATGTTGGCTGTCCTCTGTTTTATTTTTGCGTACTGTTGTTGGGGTGCTCCTTTTTGCAGAAATCTCTGCAAAAAATATTGTTGCTGTCGTTTAGAAGATCCAGAAACAGATGTACAATTTGGGAACAACGAACAAGCTGGGATGGTCGCTACCCCTACGATAATCCTTTTGCCACACGGAAGGATGCTTGTGGTCGATGGAAGTGTTTTTAGTCAGTTCCAGGCAGACAATACAGGCAAGCATTTAAACACAAAAAATTTAACCCGTGTACCTAAAATTTATCTTGGAGACTTATATAACTAAAGCGCAAAATCGAAACGCTAAAGCCTTGTTGATCGAATTTTTCAGGATTGGATCTAGTGGAATTGGGCGAGAATGTCATTCGATCCCAGAGGAATCCAAGAACCGTGACTCGTCACCAGCTACAAAGTAGTGAGGGAAGTATTTTAACAACTGATGGGGAATCACCAAGTAAGGACAGCAGTTGGTCCCTTGCTGGATTTCCACCTCCAACTTACGAGAGCATTTACGGAAAAGAAGAAGGAGTTGTACCACCTTCTTATTCTGATGTACTGATCCATAGGTAGATTTGAAATTTAAATTTCGGTGCTTTAAAATAATTACATAGGTTTAGGTTAATTACATAGCAGGTATAGCTAAGCCTTCCAAATCCACACAAAACACTATACTTTCAGATTCGCCACACTGCCTTACGATATAGACGTAAGGAACGCCTACAACGGGAGCAAAGAAGAGCTCGAGATGCGTTCCTTAGGAAGCGGAAGTTGTCCCCACATAATAACAAACCCAATAAACAATCCCTATGCAATGGCCAATAATTTCTCCGGTCAGAGCATCGCTTGTGCAAACCTATCACATTCTTCCCTCATTAGTAATCCTCTCGATGGTTACTATCTAAACAACGAAATGGGATGCTTCCGAATCGAACAAAACGTTCCTCGAGTAAATAGCCATAGTCATATAAACATCAACACAATCTCTTCCCTGTACAATCGAGTCAATTCAAATTCCAGGGAAGAGCTAGCAGAGTACTCTAGAAACGAATTTATAAGCACGAGAAATATTGCTAGGGTCGAGCCCGAGTCAAATTTCAGACTGGAAGTCGACCAGATTTTTCGAAATTCGGAAAATGAAAGGAATCGAGAAGATCCGGACTTGGACGTTAGATATAATGTTAGAACAACGAGAGAAGGGAATTTAATTAGCAGACCTAGATCTGAAGTTGATTTAGTCGACTCTGAGGAACCAAGTGATTTTCAAGTCCTGGCTGATATTCGAGAGAGTCGGGTTTAATCCTTTCAGGTCTGACTTTTTTGATGGGGAGAAAAACTGTTACTTTGCGTTTAAGAACTATTTTTTGGGATCTAAAGAAGCAAAAAATCAACTTTAGAAAATCGAGTTTTTTTACTATTTGAATTTTTTTTTTCGACAACTAATAAATAGTTTCTGCTTCATAAGTACCATACAAGATCGGAAATGTACTGAGGAAATAGAAAAACTTTTGTTCATAATTTAGTACGAACAAATAAAAAATATATTGATGAAAACCCGACAAAAGGTCTCACTGGGCCCGAAAGGGTTAAGTGATGTAGAATACCCAAAAATTGAAAAGCTGAAAACTAGTGTTGTGCAAAATGCCTTTGAGTCTGGTCGGGTTAGCTAACGGGCCGGGTAGGGTTGGGTTCTGGGTTCAGAGCCCGGCCCGAAAGCTCAAACCAACCTCTAAAATTTCCATTTGAAAATTTTAATTTATTCGGATTTTCGGGCCGGATTGCGAACCTGAAACCCGAACCGTCGGGTAAAAATTTTGCACACCACTACTGAAAACATTCACAATACATTAATAACAATAAGTCTTCTCACCTATTCAGTCACTTTTATTGGGGTTTTAACATTTTATGCCAAAATGTCGTTGGCTTTCCACATTACGCTTCGAACTCTAAACGAGTTCCTCTTCAGATGTGTTAAAAAAATTATCCAATACATAAACTTGCAGATGTATCTGTTGAGTAATTTAATACTTTTATGGACCAAAATTTCAAGTGCAATAGATGATGAGTTGATGGTGACTTTAAAAAATAATAACAATAAGTCTTCTGGCCTATTCAGTCACTTTTATTGATATTACTTTTTAAAGTCACTACCAACTCAACATATATTTACAATACGTTAAACAATTTTTGGTGCCTTCAAAGTTAGAAGCTCCTATGCATTCTTTCATTTTTAAACTTTCGATGCTTCTGAAACAGAGAGGTTTAAAAGTTCAAGAGCTTTAAAATTCCAAATACAAGGGGAATGTGAAAGAAAAAAAAACTTCGAAACTTTATGTGAAAAACCAACGACACCTTAGTATGAAATGGTAAAATACCAACAAAAGTGACTAAATAGGCCAGAAGACTTATTGTTATTATTTTTTAAAATCACTACCAACTCAGCATCTATTTACAATACATTAAACAATTTTCGGTGCCTTCAAAGTTAGAAGCTCCTATGCATTCGTTCACTTTTAAACTTTCGATGCTTCTAAAACAGAGAGGTTTAAAATTTTAAGGGCTTTAAAATTCCAAATGCAAGGGGCATATGAAAGAAAAAAAAAGTTTCATATACCCATCAGTTGCCATTTTCGTCATGCACAATGTTGTACATCAATAATTGAAATTTGAAGATTATATTATATTATACTTTTAGATAATAGATCATTACAAATCACGCAGAATTAAATATCCGACAAAATGATTAAAAATGCAACAGATTACAAAACGTAGTTCAGTCCGTCCACCAAATGAATATGTAAATAGACGTCAAATGAAATGTATATTTTAATTTTGCGAAGCTAATTTTTTATAATCGCACTTAATATTGAAGATTCTCGGCAAATTGAATGTAATTAGAAACATGATTAAATTAATTCGCAGAACGGAAAAATATTCTAAATGTATCGCAACGTAATAAATAAATGAGACTAAGATCTATTATCTCTATTTTTTAATTTTCCCAATTTGGTCAAAAATTACGATCTGGTTTCCAGAAAGCAAAAAGAAAAAGGGTCAGAATCGACAAGAGATTCACTTTTCAGATATTAAATATTGTCTTATTAATCATAAATTCTGTATTGCAAAGAATCTACAGATCAAGAAATTGATGCAATTGCTTTAAAAATTACAACGTTTATGAAACATACCAATGACGATCTTTTTCAATTCTGCTAGTTTATTCGTCACTCTCAATTTCTTCTGGAGCGGAGGAATCCTCTTCCTCTGGAATCTTTTTATCCCAGTCCTTCAAAGACGCGCCCATCACGAAATCGTCCCTCAAGACTTTCCAAACCTTCTTGCCCTCCTGCAAGAAACATAATTTATTGTAGAGTTTAAGATAAATTAAATGTTTGTAAGATTTTTAAATAGAGAGAAACAAACCTCAGAAGCTTCCGTTTCTTTTTTAGTTTCGTTTTTAGAAACATCGACTTGAATGCTTTTGGTTCCACCCATAAGAACATCAAGAAAGGCTCTTTTATCAATGTCTTTCAGAACTTTTTCGCGTTTCCTTTCCAAGGGGCCAGCCTCGACTAATTTCTTGTCGATTTCCATCTGCTGTTGTCTGACTGCATTAAATAACTGTACAACGCCTCTGGAATGTAAAAAAACCTTAGAATTTCAGTTCAGGATATAAATGATAGTTTATAATCGCTAAAATTATATGATTAAATAATTAATAATAACAAATTATTAAAAATTTACTTTGTAGCAATTTTTTGAAGAGTTCTCTCCCTTTCTCTATCCAAGATCGAAGGTTTCACTCGGATTCCAGTTTTGATTTCTTTTCTCTTTCGTTTTTTGTCTTTAGTTTCTTTCTCTTCGCCAATTTCTTTCTTTTGTAGAGTTTCCTTTTCATCTTGGCCACCGTCTGTTCCTTCAATTTCGAAAGGCAGCGGCGGTTCCTTCTTTTCTCTCGAGACAATGTCGCAAAGCTTCTTGGCTTTTGAGAGAACAATAGTCTTTTTTCGTTTTGGTTTTTTGGTCTGTAAAACCTTTCGCATGGCGTCTGCCCAACCAGGATTGGCTTTTGTCTTGTTGGTGATATTTGCAGAGAGACTGCCTTCATCTTCCTCATTTTCTTCTTCTTCTTCTTCTTCACTTATATCCACTATAAAACAAAATGGATAAAAGTTATTATTGTTTAACTTCGTTATTTTCGTTTTGTCTTTATTATCTAAAATGTCTAAAATGCAAGACAGATGAAAAATGAAATCTTATATTTGAGGTTATGTTATCCAAAAATTGTATCAATTCAAATGACTCGAATTTATAAGTAACAAATTAAAAAGTGACATTGGCATAAACACTACAGGGACCTGTTTTTCTACATTTGGGTATAATGCAACAATCGTAAAAAGTGATTTATCTTTTGCAAATACATGACCGAGTGTGAGTTCCGAGGTTCCAATATGTAGTTCGATTCACCCAACTTTCATCAAATGGCAAAAACTGGAAAAAACTTACTTGGAGGCATTTTTGGAGATTTACCAACTTTTATAGAGGTCTCTAGACTGATCATTTTTATTCTTTTTTTGCTTCGTTCTTTTTCTTTAATCCTCTGCTGAGGTATTTTTTAGTGGTGAGTGAGAGTGAGTTCAAAATATGCCACCATGTGCAACCATGTGCCACAATCAGCCACAATGCCAGAATGAGAGTATGTTGAGAGTTTTGAGTTGACATACTATTACAGACGGACCTGGAACATTTGAACTTCCCCTCATCAGGCCTGATGGCCTGAAAAATATGGCGTTAATTTTCAAATTAAAATATATCGGATTTAATAATAGTAATTTCTTAATAAATAATAATAATGGGTAATTTTCTTAAAAAATAATTTCTTAATTTAATTTACCATTTTCTATTGGCGAGATAAACTATACCATTTTTTTTTAAAACTTTTTATTTTTACCAGAATTAAGTATTTAATTTTAATTAATTATTAAAAATTTTCAATCAGTTGATCTGCTAGAAAATTATAGCATCAGTGTAAATTCATTTTGGACAGGTAGTAAAGAAGCAGTAATAAAATTTGATTTCACGACTCGTTGGCCTTATAAATATCGGCGACCGCTTCTGTAAAACTTTCAGTAGTGATCACAGTTCGGCAAATTTTCAAGTAAATAAAAATTAAAATAATAAATATTCTATAAATCAAAAAAAAAATTAGGTACTATAAACATTCTTAACTTGGTTTTAAATTTCTAATTGTCACTTTGAATGTTTTTGAATTTCATTTTTAATTATAAAAAAAAGTTTTTAATACATTACAGAAAATAAAATTAATTCAAAGGATTATGGGAATTGAACTAAAAATTTCGCAAATTCTTTGCGTATTTTGCATTTTTGGAATTCCGTCGATCTTATCAGGTTGGTGATTTTTCTAATTCTCAGATTAATGAGGACTTTTTTATGTAAAAAAAAGAATGCACAAATTAATTTAAAAAAATGTTGACATCAAATATATAATTTAAATTGGTAAAATAATAATTTTTATTGTTATTCATTTGATAGGTAAGTATATATTTTAACTTGGCTATAATAGAGTTTCAATGAAATGCTGTGAATATTATTAAAATAAATAGACTTGAATCAAATATAATTTAAAAAAAGTTGTCGTAAACAATTATGTTCTAAATTAATTTTTCAACTTCAATCAGAACACTATTTTTCATTAGACCCCTCACATCGGTAAATTAATCCTCTGGAATTGATTCTGATTTCTTTTAAAACTTTTAATCGCTTTCGGAGCAAGAGAGTAAAGAAAAAGTTGATTTGCTCGAATGGGTGTTTGCTCTAGAAACATTTAAACATTGCTCTAATTATTTAATCGCATAATTTTCTTACAAAAATATTTAAAAACTTGATAAATTTAATTGTGCAA
>JBAGKK010224300.1:0-21821 GCA_037177015.1 Euceroptres primus | reverse complement strand
GACTAATAAAGTAGGCCACCATATGTGCTGTAATCCCCTTAGTAGGTCAAAAATGTTATAGGAACATCGATAAACATCGAGGGACATACAAATTGAAATCTATTTGAAAATCGCCCATATGTATATATGGGCGTACGTATATGTATGTACGTACATATATTGGTCAGATGTGAATCGTGGGGTGCCTCGGTATGTGCTGTAGCTTCGACGCGGTTGGTGCGGCTAATGCGTCACTTGGATGTGGAATCTCTCAGGAACGAGGGTCCACCCTAATCTGAGTTAACGATACGAAATAAGGTTCGACCTGCTGCAGACACAAGAGTATTGGAATTTACGATCACTATTTCTGTTGAATGCATCTCTAGATATCAGCTATGAATTTCCAAATAATATAAAAAAAGCATAATGCATAATAAACATAAAATTTGTGTAACTTCTTTCGTGAAATGGCAGTGATGTAATGAGCAATTTAATTCATTTGATTTTAATGGGACTCTTCGTTTCTTTTACTTTGAGTAAGCGGCTTAAAGGAATCCTTTATTTTGAATAAAAACGACATGCAATTTACTGAACTTGGTTTCCTACTTGAATTAAAATATAATGAAACGTGTATTCATTTTTTCCGACATATTATGGCTAATTGTTATTGACGATATCTTCAATTGGAAATAATTCCTTTAATGCGAATTTCATTGCTTCCTAATAACTCTATACTGCTTTATTATATTGATTATTATTGATTATTATGGGTTGAATTTTATTGATTTTAATCTTTTAAGACTCAAAGCAGATTGACATTTTTTATAAACTAAGTATTATTCTCTTAAATATGCAGAGTGAGGTGCTGCAATATTTTAAGGGATTGGATGTTTTGGATGTTTCCAAAATAGAAAATAATATTTTCTCTAAAGTTCTGAAATAATCACTAAAATATTTAAAACACAGTAAATTATAAGGTATTAAAAAAGTGTTGGATTAAAGCGCTGCAGCTTTAATTGATCCAATCGGAGATCAAAATTATATCTTTGGAATTACTGTGAATGTTTCTGAAAATACATGGAGAAAATTCATTTGGGTTCAACTTTTTGCTGAAACTATGGATTACTCTAAAAAATCAATGGATTAGTTTAAAAATGTCAATCTACGATCAAAAGTTGAACTTCATCTTTCCAGTTATTTATCGAAATTAAAAGACAAGCAACTACTACAATGATTTAATTTTAGTTTCTATCTATTTCTGTTGGCATAAAATATTCTAAGGGGAGCAGAAATAAATAAAAATAGAGTACACCCAAGGACAAAACGATAATGAGACAAAGCATAAACTAGAATTTGCATAGAAGCTTAAGGGCAGAAGGTTAAATTAACAGAGCATAAAGGTAGTCATAAAAGTGGAAATAATGTGGTTATTTCTTCTTCAGAGAAGCCTAGAAATAAAATGAAAAGAATACGGTATTTTGTTCAAAAGTATTAGACATTCTTGAAATAATTTGCAAAAAGAAGTTACTATTGTTCTTGAAGAATTAGAAATGTCTGACATATTTGCAGTAATTTGAACTATTCAGTTGTCAAAATTCAAATTTTGAAATAAAAGTTAATGAGTTTGGGTTCATGAAATAGTTTGTGAATTCGAATTCATTTGAACTAAAGTTTTTGCCAATGGAGTTTGAGCGATCTGTTAATCGACACGAACGTAAATGACTTTCGTTATCTTCCCTTGGCGCTTATCGGTTCGACGAATCGCGAGGACGGAATCCGTTTCGTCGACCTCCTATTTGTCAGAATCTAATGAGGCGGTTACACCTACCAGCTCGATCGAAGGGGTATTTAATTACGAGTTCCTCTCCTTACTTGGATGCTGCGTCCCGGCTCGTTTCGCCTTTCGATGGAATAAGAGGCCAAGGGTGATGAAAGGATCATCCCTTGTGTGTCGAACATCCTGGATATATCTTACCATATTCATGTTCGCCTCTCACCTGATAATTACTCAAATAACTAATCCCCTAATTAACGCCCACTATCCTTTAATTATCTCCGAATTTGAGAAGATCTTATGCTCCATAATCCACGAGGCTCAAATAATCCCCAATTATATCACTAACAGCTGTATAATATTTAAAATATGAAGGGGTCACCGACAAAAGAGTTTAAAAAGATTTTTCCGATCTTCAAAATCTGCACATGATTTGAAATTTTATTTGAAAAAAAAACAAAAATGATCAGAGCAAGTTATCCAGTTTTGAGAAAAAAATGTTCAAAAATCGAATTTTTTACAATCATCCTAAGTGTTGTTGGACTTTTCGAGCTCGACTGCACCACTTTAAAAAATAATAAAAATCAATTATGCCTTTATGTATATCATTATGCATCATTCAGGTTTATTAGTTCTTAAGTAGTACAGCTCAGATTTTGGTCAGGCATATATGTTATTCAATGCGGCATTGCATTTTTTCTAGAAATGTTTCTAGATAATAAAACAGTGAGTAAAATTATTGAATAACTTCTCTGCCTGAACAAACTATGGCTTGTACTACTTAGAAAACTAATAAACATAAATGATTTACGTTTATTAGGTTTTTAAGTGTAAAGGTCACATTTTGGTCAGACAGAGATGTTATTAAATACCGTTGCCAAGTAGTTACTAGTGTTGGTATTTCCATGTTATGGAATCTTAATGTTATGTTATGGAATCCATGTTATGGAATCTCAGTTGTGTTCATCTCATGAACACTGTGTTTCCCCATAAAGGCTATTTTTTAACAATTAATAACAGGTCAATTGATTCGCTTCATTAGAAGGAATAAATTTGGTTGTCATAATATTTCTATATTCCCAAAATTGAAAAACTTTGCCTGATATAAGCGTAAATTTTATTTTATTTTATCGATTATAAATATAGTTAGTCATATATAAAAGGTTTTGAAATAGGTCAGTCGATTCGTCTCCTCAAAAGGAATAAATTTGGTGCTTATAGTATTGCTATATTTTCAAAATTGAGAAGATTTCTCTCACACAAACGTAAAATAATTGCACGTGATTTTTTTTACAAGAAGAAAAGAGAATCAGGATATAATTGTGGCCAAATAAAATTTGTGGGTTTTGCTCCTCCGGCTTCTTAACCAGAAGTACAAACTGAGCTCAGGGTGCTTTTCAGAGTAAGTGGGAATAAGATGAATATTCCATACTAAATCCGCACTGGAATCACAACTAGGAAAATCCGCCGGTGAGAAAACCATTCCCTCTCCTTCTTTTTTCTCCGGGTGGATCTCACCATTTCTTTTTCTCTCAACTCACCCGCGACGAGACTTGATTGCCTCTATACAACGAACCCTCGACTGCATTCTCGTGCATCCCTGGCAAAAGCGATACGTATACGCGTTTAAAATCAAATTTCTAGAGGATCTCGTGAAAGGAATTATAAAACTCGTTATCAGATTAAAACGGATTTGGTCTTACGTTTATTACGAAGGAGCTAGCATTCACTTTTATGAAATTTTAATCCCAAGTTCCACTCACTGACAAACGTGATAGCATGAAATTAAAAAAGATGAAATTGATTCTTCTCTTCCTTCGTTATTAGAAATAAAGATAATTTCTTACCTCGAAAACAAGAGAAATTACAGAAAAATGTTACAATGTGTGGAACGAAAAAAAGAGATTATGCGTAAGAAAATAATTGATAACAGTGATGAAACGATTGTACAGAAACTCCATGTAAAGAAAATTTTTTAGTTACTAAAAGTGTATATTTAATCAATAATTTAATGAATAGGTGCAAATAAAAAAATTGGCAGTATCATGTCTCTGGAATATTTTTCGCTTATATTTAAAGAAAAATAATAGTTTCAATTACAGGGTTTTATGAAGCGTGTTTTCATCTACAACATTTCATTTGACAATTATTTTTACTTTATCCCATATCAAAATAAATTCGATTAAATATGAGTAAATTTCATTCGTTACCACGTTCCCTACTACATTTTTTAAATTTTGTAGCGTTATATCTCTTTACTGAAAATTCTAAATCTAATTTAGTATATGTATACTCTCAGAATTGAATTCAGAATCTGAAAATAAAGCTTATTTTTTGTCTCTAAACATAATTTCAAGGTATGAAACTTTTTAAATGCTCCCAAATTTTTATGTCATCTGGTCACAAAACAGTTTTTTAAAATTAATTTCATTATGAAGTTTAATTCTTTCCTCCAAATTTATTAACAATAGAAGATCATTATAGTTATTTCAAAATTCAAATACATATAAGTAGTCTTAAAGTGTTATTTGAGAAACATACCAAATTTCAAAGTCCTAAAGAACCCGTACATCCATTTTTAATCATAAAAATAATTTTTAATAATCTTAAAGCAATATTTAATTTTGATTTCAATGTTTTTATGATAGGAGAACATTATATAAGCCTATAAAAGAAGATCTAATTGTTATTTAAACTTAAAATCCTTGAAATAAAAAGTTTGTCATTATAAAAAAAATAAATATAAAATAAGAGTGCCCTTCTTCACCTCGCTTATAATTATTTTTACACTTATTGTGAATAATATGAAGAGAACAAAAAGGTTTCATAGTGATCGAAAATACTTTTTTTCTTTTAAAATCGAAAAAATTCAACTTTTTGATTTTCACCCAATTATAATTTCCGTGTAAAATAAGAGTTAGATTTGACCCAATTTTTTTCCATGTGGCTTTGTCCTTTGAAGAGAAAACTTTAAAGCTGATGGAGGGAAGTTTTATGAAAGCGTGCATTATAAAATTCGATTTGTCGAATCTAGGGAGGGAAAAACAAAACTTGTTTGTAAATATAACGTCTTGGCAGTACCGTCAGCGTGAGATACATTCAAGGGTTCTCCACTTATTCATGAGTGTTTGACTTATTCAAGCAGCAAGGAGTCGAGAGTATCTGAATACCAGAGGCTTGCTATACATCGAACCTCGATCTAAACTCAGTCAATATGAATCTAAATGTAAACCATCCAATTCTGCATTTCAGATTTCTTTTCTAAATCACATGTATCCGTCAATGACCCTTTTTGAAGTCTATTTTGCTCAGAAAATGACACCCTCCACTCTAAAAATTCCATAAAAATTTCATAGTTCTATAGAAAGCCAAATTCAATTTATATTCTGTTTATATCTAGTACAGAGTGTACATTATGTACACTGAGTACACATTCTGTGTACATTTATACACAGAAAATCCCAAGGTATCATTTTAATTTGCAGCAAAATGAGAAATCGAAAAACAAAAGACTGTGACAATATAATAGATGACCAACTTCAGATAAAAATAATATTGCTGCAGATTAAAATAATATCCCACGATTTACTGTGTATCTATTACGTAAATAACATGATACATGAGTAATAAATTGAAATAAAAAACTTGTTTATCAATTAATTGAAATTACGCATTAAACTTTCTGCGAAAGCGGGTGGATATTGCGTTTGCAGAAATGCAGATTACCGATTGCACATTTTTATTTGATTTGCACTGTATTTTAATTACAAAAATATTTCTTTGATCGCCGCTGTTCAAAGCGTTTTGCTTTTTACGTTATTTCGAAGTATTGAGTAGGTAGTAGTTACTTTATTCCCACCACTCGTCGTACAAAATTTCGATTACCGATATTTCTCTCTGAAGCATATCGACGTCTGGCACGAGTTGAATACATTATGAATAATAATATTGAGTTTTCTGACAACCAGACACCGATATCGACACTCATAACAGAAAAGTATACTGTCTGATTCGAATTCAACGTCAAAATAATGTAGCAGATAATCTCTTTCAATGTAACAGCTATCAATTCACAAAAGAGAATTATTTAATTCATTTGACAACTTATATGGTGACTCTAGAAAGTTTAATTTAAAAATAATATCATTAAAACTCCCAGGAAAAAGTTCTTATCTCTATTTGAAAACTCTATAAAAATTATTGTGTAAAAATTGCAAAGTAAATTATGTTCCAGATTTGAGAAACTGTAGGAACTTTTCGATTCGAGTTCTCTGATACGTTTTCTTGTTGATGTTAGACGTTCAGAACTTTCATATCATTCCGAAAAATCGCAGACGCCTAGGTTGATGCCTCGTTTCTATATAACGTTCTGCGGTTGAGCTTAGGAGTTTAAAAAGCCCCAGGGAAGTTTGCACAAAGCATTGAACAAAGTGAAGTGAAGCCTTTTAGTTTTTTTTAAACCCAGCGTCGACAAGAACTCTTCATGACAACCAAAATTCCAGGCAATGTTTTATGATCCCTGGTCATCCATAAACTTATCGAATTATAGGTTTCTAGGAAAATGATCGAATAATATAATTTGACAATAACAATTTATCAATAATGCAAGGTATTCAAATCAATTTTTTTTCTTTATTTTTCGTTAGTTTTTTCACTTAGTTTTGCTTCTGACTGTTGAAAAAAGACAGTACTTGTGTTAAAATGGCAGATGAAAACATTTGAGAAAAGTATATTTGTTCCTTTGACATAGGTCGTTGGGTATCTATGCTGAGCGTCGCTTGGAACACGACATTGTAAAGGTAAGCGCAAGGTAAAATCAACATTGCCTGACGTATCCCGAGTGTACTTCTCTCGTTAATGTGAAAGAGCCGTCGACTCTCCACACTAACTAACGTGATCTATATGCATTTGACACCGGTTCGTGCAATAATTTCAAAGTGAGTTGCTACCGTTCGTCCTTGTTTTGAAATAAAAAATAAAAAACAGATCATTTTATCTCCTTTTAAAGCGAAAATACGTTTAAATTGCGTACTTTTTACTCTTGATTATACAGAAGCTCGGAGAACAAAGTTTTAATCGAGGATATAAAATTCGAATTAATAGAACTTATTTTAGTTATTGCGTTCACTTTCAATAAGGTTTTTTCAAACAACTTTTCAATTAATCTGATAAAATAAATTTCTTTAAATTTTTAAACACATCCGAAACTATATTTTCTAGTGGTTGAATTTTCTTTTATCTGCTGGGTTTTTATGACGTTTATACTCAGAAAAAAATTTTCTTCATATTAAAGAATTCGTTTGCTTGCCAATTTTGTTCTATTCAAAGAAATATTTCTTTTATTGAAAAAAAATTCTTTCATTTCTTTCTTTGATTCAAAGAAATTTTCTTTGAAACGAAGACACTTTTCTCTGCGTGAAGATTCCCTTCTTATGATATGAATTTTATGTATTTTGTCTAAACTTCGTGTTGATTCAATGTTTATTATTCCCTTTTTTCTATATGTGTGAAATCTTGTAGAATCAAACGTTTTTGACGTTTACTTCAGTATCTTTGGGTCTCTCAGACTCCTATCTTGTTACCTTAGATAATCTTATACTGTTTTTGTCCAATAACTTTATAACGAGAAAAAATCTACCACGGCTTTTTTCTTGTTTGCGGATTATTTGAACAAAAAAGACAAAAAGTAAGATCTCGTAAAATATTCTCTAAAATAATGTTCGACACCTTTACAGTTTCCTTAATCTTAGATAAATCTAAAGGTATCAAAATGTCAGTAGTTGAAAACTAGTTGTCACTTGTTTGCAACATTTTAATACCTTTAGATTTACTGTGTATGCATAATTTTTTTATAGGGACTATAGACAATGCATTATTCGTAAATAATGCACATTTTTCACCTGGGTTTTAATTATAATTACATTTATTGAAATTGACATCCACAAATCGTGCTGTCTTTTGTTTTCAAAAAATGTAGACAAATTACTTTTTTTTAAACATCCTATCAAATTTTTTAACATTTCTTCATTAAACAACATTCTAAGTTATAAGATATAATATTATTATTACATAGGCTTGGTAAAATCCTCAAAGATTGTTCGTGAATTTTTTTATTCGGTATATAAACAGTAACTATATTTTTATCAGAAGAAGAGTCAACGGTAGATAAAGAAAGCAAAATTTGTAAAATCGTCCCATCGATTTATTTGAAGGGTGGTAGTACAGAACTAGATAACCAATAAAATGTGAATTTTTCAGGGTAGCGAAAAAACATTCTGTAAAATCAAAATGACGATTTAAAGATTTTAAAAAATCCTCTCCCGAACTGAAGCATTTACGAATTGAGGCCAAAAAAGTTTGATTAGAAAAAGTTATCCAGTTTTGATAAAATAGATGTGGAAGTTGGCAATATCAAAGTGACACTAGTCGAAAATTCAAGCAGGCTCGGCTGCGGATTTCGATAAAAACTGCAATTTTAAGTTTAAAAAAAAATTAAAAACGTTCTCCAGAGATATTGAGTTTCTAAATACAAGTAAATAAAGTTTGATACAAAAAAGTTAACCAATTCCGACTAAATCGACCGAGAATTTTGAGGTTACAATTTTTTAGGTTTTCAGAATTTCGTTTGGATAGCGATTAAACATCGAATTTTCAATTTTTTACAAAAATGAAAACTATTTACCGAAATATAGAGACGCTGAATAAGAATAAAAAATGTTTGATTAAAAAAAATGATTCTGTTCCGGGAAAATCAAAATTAAGTGTGACGGTATCACACTATGACAAACAATTTCTCGCTGAAAGTCTGATAAAAAAAAGAAAATTATATATTTTTTATCAATAAACTTTAATAATTTCAATATATCCATTTCTTTAATTAATAAAAAATTTAATTAATATGTCAAATTTCTTTTAAAAAATGGCATTTTTAGAAAATTTAATTTTTCAATCCGATAGAAAATCATATATTTTCGTAAATTATCCAACAAGTTCCATAAGTTTATTATATTTAAAACTTTCTCAACTTCCTGTAAATTGTTTAAACAATTTTAGTTTGTTTAAATAATTTATTTTTGCATAAATATTGTGAATTGTGATAGAGTTTTCTCAATGCTACAAGCTAATTAATCATCATTAAGAGTCAACGTATACATATTAGCTATTTTTTAATTGTTTAAACAATTTTATAATTGTTGAAATGTTGAAATGTTACTTCTGACCTGAATACGATAAAGAATCAGTTATTTTATAAATTATTCAACAAGTACCATAATTTTATTATAATTAAAACTTTCTTCAACTTCCTGTAAATTGTTTAAACAATTATTGTATGTTTAAATAAATTTTTATCTTAAAGTATCGTAAGTTAATGATAATTTTATAACATTAAACCCTAATAAATCAATATTAAGAGGTTGACGAATTAAACAATTATTAATTGTTTAAAAAATTGTAAGGAAGTTGAACAATGTTTTTATTATAATAAACCTGAGAAACTTGTTGAATAATTTTAAAAAACTGATTTTTAATCGCATACAGGGTTCAATACTTCAACAATTAATATTGTATAAAAAAAAATTAAAATTAATTAAAAATAAAATAAAATTGTGTGATTTATCCATTAATGTGCACAGAAATAACGAAGAATAAAGTTTACCTCGATTTCGGGGTAAGAATTACCTGCAACAAAAATTAACTTCACAGGATAAAGTTTACCCAAATATCGGCTAAATTTTCTTTTGTTTTTTCTTTACAACACATGTATTTTGAAAGACGTGAAGTTGTCTGAATAAAAATTTATTCCTATTAAAAATTACCTGCAACAAATTTTATCCTTAGTTTTTTCTGTGAGGATCTGAGAAAGAAAAATGGGAAAAAAGTGATAATTAATGCCAATATTCCGTGAACCTATGATTACCTTGCTATGAGGGTCGATTTTGGGGCCTCATAAGAGGGGTTTATGAGAGTCGAAATAAAAAGTCAATGATAGATTCATATTCCTTAAAGAGTTTTCAGCAGATGATGAAAGAATTGCTTACGGTTAATTATAAATGAGATTTCGAAGAAATCATTTAAGCACATCTATTTGATTTTGTAAGAATTTTTTATGTCAAAAACCCATTTTCGAAAAAAATTTTGGTTATCTAGTCCTGTACTGCCACCCTTCACTTAACATTTTAAATAATGTAGGAGAGAGTGACTCGATCTGGATAAAAAAGTTTTGACTTTATAATAATTAAATATTTTACAGAAAAAAGAAAACTATTGCGTACCAAATTGAAGATAAAACATTCTTTTAAATAATACTAATAATATAAAAAAGATTATATAAAATATTTATCCGCAATAAATCTTTTTCTGAATCATTGCACTTTTATCCAGATGAGGGATTGGGACCACGATCCCGATAATCGTGTTTTGCATCACAGTATTAATTGATCGATATTTTACCTGATTTCATGAAATTGCATTTCAGCATTGTTACTTTTAAACGTTTTTGGCCTGATAAAAGTAATATTTTAAATTAAATTGTGAAAAATACACCAGCTCTAATCTCTGTCGTATTTAATATTAGATGATGACCGCCACTACTGCTAATTTCAAATGCTGAAAAAATTTATTAAAATAGCTAGTTCTTTTTTGTTGGCAAAATGCGCAGGTCATTTAAAAAACTTTAGAGTGTCATTTGTTTAATACACCTTATAAATATCAATAAATTATTATATTTTGTCTAAAAAGTGTCTACTTATAAATTAAATATTAAACACTAATTAAATTTAGAATATCTTAAGGAATCATTCCACTTTAGGCGCCCGAAAAGAGTCTATTTTAGCAAATTTTTCAAGCTATTTGTATTATATATATATATATTGATTTAATTCTTTTTGGGCTCCATTAATACACTCTTGGAATGTATTTAAAAAAATTTTTTTAGTAATTTTTGCATTGTGATTTTTTAGTGTTTTTACATAGTTTTTCAATACAAAAAAGCGAGGCGAACATAGTATCTCGAATGTGTCCACGGCGTTGATGGTTTTTGCGTGAAGGATTAATAAGATCTTTTTTATATTAACATTCTGGTATGTAAGGCTAACTTTTTTCATCAAATGTCTCCAGATTGCATTTTCCTATATATTAAATATAAGTAGAATAAGAACTAAAATAAGCTACTATTTAGTCAATACGAAAACCCTAATTTTAAACCCATGTAATAATATCTTGGTTGCCCAATAATGGTTTTACGAAGGGTATTTAATAAAGAATATATATATATATATATATATATATATATATATATATATGTACACTCATCGCGCGTAATAAGGCCCCGCGTAATAGGGCCGACTTCAAGGTTCTTCACACTCGACTGCTTCTGTCGCCAGGTCGCTCGCTCGAACAGACAGGACCGCCAGAAGTTGTTTACATCGCGAGTCGCTGCGCATTTACTTTTGTACGTTCAGAGACTATATACGTGGTCCTGAATGTTGACATAAGACTGCTCGCTCGTAGCTTTAAATCCGGTCCAAACTGGACTTTAATCATACCCGTTATAGTGCCGTCTACCCTCGAGGCCGGCCTTATTACGAGCGATGAGTGTATAATAGAAATCTCTTAAAAAATTCGCAAAAATAGCCTTTTTTCGGGCGTCTAAAGTGGGAAATCCCTTAAAAGATTCTGGTTAAAATAAACATTAAACTTACATATTTACTATTATTTTTTGGTTGGCAGCATTTGATAAATCTAAAATGCTGATAAGCTAAAATAAAAAAATTACTTCAGCTCAAAAATCTAACCTTGGATAATTCACGAATTATCCAGATCGGGGAAAATGACCCTACCAATAAAAACATACCAATTACGTATAAAAAACCTTAGGCGACCGATAGTGTAGATTAAATTAATTGGACCAAAATAAAGAATAATTTTTTGACCGAAAAGCCGCATAAGATTCATACCAATTACGTTATTTTTGATAATTAAAAGACTGTTTCTGTGGAAATTTTTAAAGCCAAGTGTTCCGCGAATACAAGGAACAAAAGAAGTAGTTGTAAAAAAATCCTACGGTAATAAAAATGACGAAATTATCAGAAGTAATAAGTTATGTCTCCATGTCGAAAACACATTTTTCAATTTTTTAATTTAATAACAGCAAGTAAGTGGTAAACCGTATTAAGTATGACACAATCCCTTTTTAATAATTTTACTTATAAAACATTACTCCAGTTTTTTTAATTCAAATATATAGTCATGTTTACTTATTATTCAGGTCAGGAACCTATCCAGTTCGGGTCACTCTCCCCTACATTACGAAAATGGTGTAAATCGTTTATTATGTAAACGAGTTACAGCATTAAGACATTCTTTGGAGAGTCTATAGAGGTGGCATCGATGAGACACTTTGCATGCTGATGCGGTTAGTGAACGGGTACTGAGCGGTTAACGATACAACCTCTTTCGTTGCACTCCATTGCCTCCGCTAGAGGCATCTTATCGACACTCTTCTCGCTCAACCCCCACAACCTACTGACTCTCTTCGAGTCACTGACTTTGTATTCCTACCTATACACACATTGTTCCTCAAAGCACACTGTTTACCTCAGCTCATCCGAGTTGAAATCTCATGCTCTGTTGTCTCGTTTCTAAGCAAACGGGAGTGGAAGATTAGCTTATATCTAATGATGTTTTTGTTACAATGCTCGATACTCTGCTTGTTTTAACACATATTCCCTTAAACATGTAAACTCCCCAAATAAACTTGTAGAACGCAAACTAATCCCAAAGACAAGAACAGTTTCTATGATTCTTGGTAGATTTTTAAAACTATATTATAAACGATACTTACACTCATTTCTCGATTGAGCGCCGGCCTAGGGTCTAGTCGACACAGTAACGGACGCTATTAAAATCCAGTTTGAACCGGATTTAAAGCGACGAGCGAGCACTCTTATGTAGCGAGCACTCAGGCATATATAGTCGCACTATGGCATATATAGTCTCTGAACGTACAAAAGTGTATGCCCAGAGAGTCGCGATGTAAACCACTTCTGATGCGGCCCTGACTGTCCGAACGATGAGCTTCAGCATAGGGTGTCAAGGGACGCTCAGAGGGGAAGACAGAAGCAGTCAAGCGTGAATAACCTTGAAGCTGGCGCTCGATCGGGCGGAACACAATCTAGAGAGGAGTATATATCTTTTTTTATATTAATATTACATTAAGTTTTCTGTAAATTCTTCTCTAGATAAAAACTGAGACTACTAATAAAGTAAGAGATTCTAACAAATGAAAGTTTTGTTGACAGAGAAAAAAGTTAATTGAAAGTAATTTTTTTTAAATCGACTCATTGCGCTGATGATGAGTTTTTCTGCCGAAAGCTCCATGACAAAGTGACTCTACTTAGTGATATCTCGTCAGAGCGTAAGCTCCACTCATTTTTCACGTTATAAATCACCCACTACATGCAAACTCTGTTCCATCTTAATGTCGATTCGAGGAGTCGTCCGGGGCTTTGTGGCCATAATTTTGTCTAAATAAGAAGATTCATTTATTTGGGAGACTTAAGGAAACGTTAATAATATACTGTCAGGAAGGAAATTTAAATTTTATCAGAAAATTTAAATAAAAGATCTACGTATTACAATAAGGGATCTGCATGTTACATACAGAAGAAAAGAGGATATTACAGTATATATTTTGAGAAAATTTCATTTATATTATTAAGAGAAGACGAAACAGATATAATAGTTTTTAATAATCTGGACAAAAAATCAAATATCGGAAGAAACCTTTTTAATCTGAAGACTAATCAAAGAGCCTTTTTTTCGATTTTTCTTTAATCTACTCAAAGCATTTTCTGCGATCTAATTTCCTCCGAGCAATTCCACAGAAAGCTCGTAACGTGATGAGATAGTCTGAAAATACAAAGCTACTGACGAGTTCGCGTAAAAAGTAATTTGAAATTCACAGAGACTTGCAAATGAAACTACGAAACGAGTTTATTAATATCTCGGATTAATACTCAAGGTAGTAACAATTTTCCAAACTTTTATGCAACCTGCCACATTGGCACTAACCTTTTCACAAGTCTTTAAATTATCCACTAGGGTGGGTCGAAAATAAATACTTCTGGAATTCGAAATCACTACAACGCGGAAAAGTAGCGTATTAGGATCCTGAAAAAGTATAATTAATTTGGCACCGATCGACATGCAGCTTGGTTACCCACGGTCGAAAAAAAAGTTTAAAAAATTTCTTGTTTGCAGGGTTTTTAAATTTTCTTGAGTTTCAATTTTTTTTGCACACCTGGAGGTCAAAGAAGTCTTCTCAATTTTTTTCGGATTTTAATAAATTATTTTCTGAGAGATAATTTCTATTTAATTCACCCCTGTTTTCGGAAAATTTTTTCAACACGTTTATAAATAGGAGAAGAATTTTTTCGGGTGCTTGAAAACATTCCAGTGACGAAAATGAACTAGGAAAAAAATCGCCAAGACCCAGGAATCGAAATTAGCAATACAGCGAATTTTTAAATTTTTATTTTGGTATTTAATGAAATTATCTTTATAACTTGTAGTTTAAACATTTTTCTGAGCATGTGCGGGCTTTTTAAATATATAAATACACTAGAAAAAAAATCCACAAGATCCAGGAGTCGAAATTATGTAGAATTACAGCAATTTTTCAAAATTTGAAATTTGGTATTTAATAGAATTATTTTCTACACTTGTGATTTTTAAATTTTTTCGAGCATGTGTGGAATTTTTAAGCAGAGAAATACGTTAGAAAACAAATCGATAAGACCCAGGAATCGAAATTGGAATGACAGCAAATTTTTATTTGTAGTCTTCCACAAACGGCTTCGCACAAGAAGAAAATATTTTATAACTTTTTCTTGCGTAGGGAGAGAACGTTTATCGAGTTCGCTTGTAAATCCGAATAAAGGGCACTTTGAACTTCCCCTAGTATTAATTTTCGCTAAATGTACATGCTTATCCATTGTGTCAACTTACTAATGACACTTCAGGCCAAAATAAAAATGTTTAAAAAATAAAAAAACACCGCTTCAGCATTTTTAAAAATTCCTGTTTCCCATTTTGATTCTTGGGTCTCGTCGATTTTTTTTCTAGTGTATTTCTATGCTCAATGCTCAAAAAATTCTAAAATCACAAATGAAGAAAATAATTCTATTAAATACCAAATTCCAAATTTTGCAAAATTATTGTATTTCTAATTTCGACTCCTGGATCTTGTGGATTTTTTTCTAGTGTGTTTCTATGCTTAAAAAACACCCACATGCTCAGAAAAATGTTTAAACCACGAGTTAAAAAGATAATTTTACTAAATACCAAAATCAAAATTTTAAAAATTTGCTGTATATCCTATTTCGATTCCTGGGTCTTGGCGATTTTTTTCCTAGTGCATTTTTGTCACTGGAAAGTTTTCATGTACCCCTAAAAATTCTTCTCCTATTTACAAACGTGTTAAAAAAATTTTCCGAAAACAGGGGTGAACTGAATAGGAATTATCTCTCAGAAAAATGATTGATTGAAATCCGCGAAAAATTGAGAAGACTTTTCTGACCTCCAGGTATAAAAAAACATTTAAATTCAAGAAAATTTAAAAACTCTGCAAACAAAAAATTTTTGAAACCTTTTCTTCGAGCGCGGGTAACCAAGCTGCATGTCGATAGATTCCAAATTAATTATACTTTTTTAGGATCTCAATACGCTACTTTTTCGCGTTGTAACGATTTCGAATTCCAGAAGTATTTATTTTCGACCTGCCCTATTATCCACGTATTTCATAAATAAGAGAAAGATAAAATAATAACCTAATTATTAAAATTTAAGAGCCTTATTACTTTATTACTATTAAATCACGATTCTATCATGAATACATTTTTCGTGAGTTATATGCCTAACTCTTCAATTATCAGTTTAAAAGACTTTTGCATTAATTATTGCAGTAATATTTCATAATCCCAGCTATTATTAATTATTAAACAACTATACGTTATCACTATAATTTGAAATCCATTCGTAAAGTATTTTGTATTTATTATACTAATTAGAAAAGTTTATTTTATAAAGTTTGATAATAAGTTATTAATT
Organism: Euceroptres primus; assembly: GCA_037177015.1. Taxonomy (NCBI): domain Eukaryota; kingdom Metazoa; phylum Arthropoda; class Insecta; order Hymenoptera; family Figitidae; genus Euceroptres; species Euceroptres primus. The sequence continues at coordinate 5,959 of JBAGKK010224300.1, read as the reverse complement.
AATAATAATAAGCTATTATTATTTAATAATAAGTATTAATATCATCTTCTTTTATTGAAACTGAATCTTTCTCGTTCTCGTTGGCAAATATCTGGCCTGGATTTCGACTCGACAATTCGGATTTTAAAGCCAACCTGAGCACAGATCTCGCCATCCGATTGAATCCACTCTGCCGTCGTCCATTTGCAATTTTCATTATGCGCCGTTCGTACTCAGAGAAATGTTCAGTAGACTCAAATAAAGATTTAGTCAAGAGCGCAGCTAATAGAATTTATTCCTTGCTCGATTTTTATTAGAGACAATCGAATATTTACATGCGATCACAAGAAAGCTTGCCAAAGAATATGCCTTTGTAGTGATATTTAGAACACTTCTGAGTATATTTATAATCCGGATGCAAAATTAAATTTTCTAACTACTGTCGTTAATGAGGTGTTTTTATTATTCGGATATGTACACAGTTTTTGAAAATCAAGCACCGACCTCATTTTTATATTCAAGAACTTCATGTTCTAGAATTTCCAAGTAAAAATTTGTATTTCTGGAAATTCTTCAAAAACAAAGAGAGCTAAAAAAATTTAGTTCATCGTGAAGTGTTTCTCATTTGACAAGTGTTTAATAAAAATTGTTTACCAACTTATGAAGTATGTCAAGTATAAAAACACGAGAGTCGTTTAAAGGTTTAATTTAGATACCTCAAAAAAGTAGGTATGTGGGTGGAAAAATTATACATAATTTATGCCTAATTTTTTGCATATTGATTATTATTTGCATTATTGATAAATAATGCATTTTTTCATCTGGGAAGCGAAGGAAGGATACATTGGAAACATGCAGCATTGCATTTTTAAAATATTTTTATTTCAGTTGTTTCTTTTTGTAGATGGTAGTCGACAGAAAAAGGAAGAGACATGCTTTTGTGATAATTTAAAAATAACCTTCTCTGTCATATTTTTAAGGCGGATACAAAAATACCACATTGTTAAACTAATGAGGTGTTTAAATTATTTAGAAATGTACACAGTTTTTTAAAATCAAGCATCGACCTTTTTACTTTCTTTATATTCAAGAACTGTATATTCTAAAATATTTCAAAGTAAAAACTTCTGTTTCTGAAAATTTTTCAAATACACGCAGAGCTAAAAAAATCTACTTTGTCAAGAAGAGTCTAATTGTTTAATTGCGAGAATCGTTTGAGGAGTAAGGTTTTGATGATGGTGACCTCAAAAAAAAGTAGGTTTGAGTACGAGGGGAGCATACAAAGGAAACATGCAGCATTGCGTTTTCCCTTTGAAGAAGGCGCCAATGTGACACCTGTACAAAGGTCATTACGAGAAACGTTTGAGCTGTTACTTTTTGTAGATGGTGGCCGCCAGAAAAAGGAAGAAACATAGAAGAAGAAAGACAGAGGAAGTATGATAAACGGAGTAAGAAGATGGAAAAGGAAAGCATGCAACAATGCATATATTCCCTTTGTATGGCGTAGTCAACGCTTTGGGAGCTCCTTAGGACATTAGAGCACCAGGCAGACACGGGAGCTTATTTAAAACAGAGACAATGAAGGATAACTCATTGTCCACCAACGGAGTAGTTAGAACTTGTCCCATAATTACTCTCATTTAGCGCCATCCGCCTCCACCTCCCCAGAGACTCCACTCTCGCCTCGCTAATCCCCGCTAACGGCTACTTCCTCACAGTACAGACCGCGAAAAGTGTAACATTCATTGACTTCTCGGATTTTCGTCTACCTATTTTGCCAAAAATAAAAAAGTAATGATCGAATTAACCACTTTTATATACACTCAAAAAAAATCTAGTTAAAATAACGAGGGGGTCGATTACGTATAACTTTTTCACTTCACTTCCACATTCTCCTGTACTATTCCCAGTGGCCTTATATCAAGTTCTGTATATTAAGGTCATAATGTGCATGAAAAGCACTTTGTATTTTCTTTTGTATTAAGCCTTCTCAAATTCAATGCTGCCGAAGTAAATCAACATAAAACACTCAAAATTGCCTTTCGGTAACCTGTCCCAAAATACAAGTTGCATTATTTAACAGTTGGTAGTACTATTTAAACGACTTTTGAATGGTCTGTGTGTGAATTTGTTCGAGTCCCTGTCATTTAAAATCCAAATCCACGCTCTTAGCCAATTTCATTCAACAAACACTACCGTAAAACATAGTGCGTGTGTATTGAAATTTGTGTATTTCGGTAACCCTATAGTTATTCGTGTTTATTTAGTGGAAATGAAGGTTTTTTCTGATCAAATGCTATGATAAATAATATTTAAGGAATTTTCCAGAAACCTGTCCACTGTAAAGTGTGAACTTTTTTATATTTCATGAGTAAATCAGAGTAAATAAGAGATATGAGCTTACGTTGCAAGGCGTACTTTTTTGAAGTGTCCTCCGGTAACTCAATTTTCTTCATAATAACGTAAATTTTGAGAAGGTGAGTTTTACATGGAAATGAAGTGCATGAATCGCTCTTTTTAATCTTTATTTTCGTTTCATAAAAAATATTAGATTTCATGAGAAAAAACTTTAATTTATAGAGGTTGTCGTTCTGTCATTTCGTGGCCCCTGAACCAAAGGGTTCCGTCTTGGTTTTTGACAACATTTCAGGAGAGGCATTTGAAAATTTCATAGCTCGTTCATAAAGAAATCAACTGATCTCGAAAAACAAGTTTTTAAATCTGTTTCCGAATAGAATAATTAGAGAATTTATGAAAGATTTAAGTCTTGAAACCTTCCGAGTGTTCTATAATAAATTATGGATTTTCAAGATGGAACTTTTCAGCTCAAAATTATTACAAATCATGAAGGTATGGAACTTTAGGACTCTGAACTGTCATTCTCAAATAAGGAAGACTTCAATTGTTTTTTATAAAAAGTAGGTTAAACAAGGTTAAAAACACTTTTAATTACAACTCTTTAATGTTTAAGAAGCTATACCGAAATTTTGATGAATTGGACTTGTGCAGAATTCCTCAAATTATTTATTGATATTAAAATCTCAATTTCGGCAAAAAAGTTAGATAGAACCCTTTGGTTCTCGGGCCACGAACATTTATCATTGGGTAACCTATATTCCACTAAAGCCAGCGCAAGCTGTATGAAATCTCGAGTTGTCAATATTTAGTGTTTGAACAATGAAAATTAATTCTTAAAAACATTTTTCTCTTCTTAATACCCTTAGGAAAAAAATTCCTCTAGTTAGGTAGCAATGACTAATTTTTATGAAATCACTTTGAACCAGTTTCTTAATGCATACAGATGTATGTATATATATATATATAAAGGTCTATTTATTGTAAAATATATATTAGAAAATAATGAAAATAATCAAAAAGCCACTGATTGATTGAAAAAATGGTTAAATTCGAAAAATTTCAACAATTTTGGCTATATTCAACTCAATTAGTTAATCTTCCTCATTGCTATTTGTGTATTATTTATAGTTAGTATCATTGGAAAAACAAAGATTCAGTCAGATTATTAATTATTTTAACAAAATTATAAATCTTAATTTTTAAATATTATAAATGATTATAAATGATCAAAATTTTATTAATTTTCAATAAAACTTATTAATATGAAAAGTACATCCATTCTTTTCGATTCATGGAATCTTTTCTTCTCATGCATTAACTGTGAATCATAGCCCATGCAAAGCACCAACAAATAATAAAAAAAGTTTTAATTATAAAAGCGAAATTTCAAGTGCTATAAAAGTGCTAGAAAAAAATTAAATTTGAAATCCTTGTATCTGATTTGAGATATTAGTGGTAAGCCATCCAAATTTCTTAAATTTATCTGCAATCGTATTGAATTTAAGTTATCGCGCTAACAAAAACGTGTGACAGACACACACACACACACACACACACATCTGGAAAATGGTTACAGACATTGAATTAAACATTTATCAATTGAGGAAAGTTTAGTTAAATGAATATAAAAATTTTAGAAAATGTAACCATTAGAAAGTTACCTCTACGATGAAGTAATAATTTATAGAATAATATATAAAATGTAAAAATATTCGGTATACAAAATGTAAACAAATTTTCTATGAGTGTATGTTCTTTATTATTCAAAAGATACGTTATTGAAAATTTTTGTAAGTTTTATAATTATAAAATTATTAGATGAATGGAATGATATTGAAGAAATTTTAGAATTTTTTAATAATAAAGAAATTAAAATAGACGAAAGAAATTTGGAAAACTTTTTTAAAAAACTTTATCAAAGAATATTTATATCAGGTAGAATTGAAATATAAAATATTATTTGCTTAATAAAATAAAATTTGAAAAAAAATAACTCAATTTAGATGAATTTTGGGATGATGACATTTCCGACGAACAGTTAGTCAAAATTACGATGGAGGCAGAAAATAAGGAAATAGAAGGAAAGAAAAAAAGAAAAACAGAAAAAAGAGGAGAGAGTAAAAAACAGAAACAGGATTAACTTTTATTTATAAAATTGAATTTATGAAAGTTTATTATTAAAATGAATAAATATTGAAATCGTACACATTCATTTATTTTATTTAGAACGTATTAGAAACTTGAATTGTGACATGTTGGAAGACATGTCGTATTTTTCATTGACTCTCTATATGAAATCGTTGATAATATTTCATTGGCTATGGAGTCTATTTCTAACTGCATGACTATTATTACTATTTGGCACTGAAGAGGACCAAATACTACTTGGGCCGAAACGTTTGCCGATCCTTAAAGTTTATTTTACAACTAAGTAGATATTAAGAAATAGACCTCATAGCCAATGAAATATTATCAACGATTGCGTATTAGAAACGTTTGAACACATCAGACCATTGGTTGGACGATATTAATTATTATCAAAAGATTCAAAAAATTGTGAAATTCCAACAAAAACATGGTACATGTAAAAAGTTGGCCAAGTTAAAAAAAATTCGTGCATTAAAATTACAATATACAACTTTTTTAAAATTAAAAAAAATTACAAAATAAAATAGTAAAAAAATTTCAACTTGGCAAGATTTATATCATTAAATTATTAATAAATCGTACAAAGTTATTTTTTTATTTTCAATATATTTAATGAAATTAAATTCTGCCAAGTTAAAATTTTAACATTTTTTTATTTTATAATTTTTATTTATTTTAAGAAAGTTGTATACTTCACTTGGCAAACTATTTTTTATCTCACCAATTGTAACGTACGATTTTTTTAACTTGGCCAACTTTTTGCATGTGCCATGTTTTTGTTGGGATTTTAAATACTCAATAACATTATACACTTTATTATTCAATTTTCCATTCAATATTATCTCAGTCCTTTTGTGGCAGATTGTATTATTTTTTATGCAAGAAATTTTAGTTATTTTTAGGAATAAGTTCCTGAATTTTAATTTTCAAAATTGAAGGTAATTGTTTCCAATACTGATATGGCAGTGAATTTTACAGGAAATTCCAACCCATAATACCTTCCCAAACTACCCCAGATAAAACAAATCAATCCCCGTTATCACATTTTATTGTAATTCGAAATCAATTGTTGTTTTTAAAATTCAAAAGTCAATTTTTGATTTTGATTTTGTAGCATAAGTTTTTAAAAATGTTGAAAAACATTGCACGTTGACTAAGTCATATTTAAGGGTAGTTTTTTTAAATAAGGGTGAATCTCATTTTCCTGTTCATCTTTAATCAATCAGTTGGTTTATTATTCCTTTCAAATCACTATATTTTTGTGTATAGCGATCCCCAAAACAGGTTAAACCTGTTTTTAAAAAAATGTGTTGACCGAATTTTTTTACCAATTTTTGGACATTTGGTCTCTAATGACCATTAATGACCTTGAATTGACCTTTAATGTACTTTACACATATTTTATAGGCATACAAATTAAATTTTAATTGTAATAGCCCAGTAAAAACTGCTTGTTGTGGTCGATTAGCACATA
>JBAGKK010224196.1:0-21821 GCA_037177015.1 Euceroptres primus | reverse complement strand
ATCTGCGCAAGCGTTAACTACTATGATCTACTATTAACGGCTAATGGTGGGAGCAGCAGATGAGGGGAATATGACATAGTGGAAGTTTACATGGTGGTTATCCGACTGTACATGGTGGAGGTCCGACTGTAGGTTCTTTCCGACTGTATTGATAACCACGCTTGAAAGAAAATATCCAATAACACGTGTCTTTTCCCTTAGAAGCAGAAACACGATTGGCTACTTTCTTGAATCACTGATTGCACTGATGATGATGATAAATAAAAAATACCTTTTTGACGTATTTTAGATATTTTTTAAGTTCTTAATTTAACAAAATTATAGACCCCTGTTAATAAAACTATAATTATTTAATTATCAAAGATAATTAAGAACAGACAATACGATTTTCCCGGGAAAATTCAAATTCCACTTCGACTCTGATTGGTTCCTGAAAAATTCGTCGTCGCTGAAGTTTTTCATGAAAACACGTTTGATGAGAAACATCACTCACCGAGCGAAGTGCTCCGAACGTCACGTAAATGGCAAAACACTTGAGATAGAATAGGAAATAGTAGGGAAAAAGGTATTTTTGTTGCTCGCAAGAGCGTTTCGTTTGATCGTGTCGATGCTCTAGAAGTCGAATTCGGGACTCTGTTTTCGCGATACGTTTTCGTCAGTGAAAACAACGGTCTCGAGAAACAGGATGGCGACTTGACCCCACGAAGAATGAAACACTCTGCTCGAAGGTACGTGTCTTTCCAAACATGTGTCAGTTTTGAGAATTTCAGAATTTGTATCAGTTTGTTGCTGCCCTTGATAAGAAATTTAATCAGCTTTGGCTTTGGTGCTTTGGGATCAACGTCATTTTGCCCGAGACAAGTCCTCGACAAGTTTCGACAAAACATTTCCTGGTCTTGTTCTGACTCCGATTCGTCTATTGTGTGCCTCGTGAAGAATTAATGGTCGGGTCTCACTCGATTAAAATGTGATTTCCTTGAACGTTTATAGGATACTAAGTGCTATAATCGTTTTCAGAACTGAATTCTGAACTCTGCTGAAAAAGTGCCAGCGATACAAAAAAGGTGAGTTCCTTTGTCAGATTTTCGGCAGTTTAACAATCCGTTAGAAAAAAGAATTTTGTGGAGAAAGGTGAAAGTCTTGTAAATACTTGCAATTATTTGGAGATTTAGGACTGTTTAGGTTTAGTTTATTTTCAGAAGGAGGAAATTCAATTTCTCGATTACAATTTTTTTTTTCATTTTCTTTTTGAGCAAGCATAATTTTCTATTTATGTAAATTTTACTTACCATTTATTAATGCGATTTTTTCCAATGTTATGATCACTATTCTATTTATAAACATTTTCGCTTTTTTCAATTAGATTAATAATTAAAAGGAAAGTTTGAATTGTCACATATTTTTGTCAATGAGGAAATTAATAAATTAGTTGCATGAATCATGATTTCAGATTTCAGAAGATTGCATGAAATTGTTTCATAGTCATAAAAGAACTCCAGAATTATATATGCACGGAACGTTTAGATTCTTTAGATCATTCTAGAGTTAACAGAATATGGTAATATTCTTACGTTTCTCTATTTCAAGAGGCAAAGTGAAAATTTATATCTTTAATTGTTATAAAAGAAATCACCATTCTGAGTTTCAAAATTGTAAATTAGATAACATAAATTTCAAAGATTTTAAAAATAAATTCATATTGTAAAAATTTTTAAAAGATATTAAATTTTTTTACTGATCACATAAATAAAAGTTTTTTTATTTTAAGGATTTTATCATTAGATAAAACATTGATAGTGACTAGGAATTCTGTTTTCTACTTTTCATGGTGGTCTTACTTTTATGATTCACAATAAGGACTTAATTAAATTGCCGTCATTATACATTGTCTCTAACGAAAAGCGTGTTGCAAACACAGAGGGTTAAGAAAATGTAGTCAACGTTTAATAGAAGTTATAAAAAAAGGACATTTAAATCGTATTAAATCGACATTTAATATTCTTCACTATTTATTTTCATTGGAGTATAATTTTCACGTTGGTGACATGTTTTATTGAATAATAATTGTCGAAAACTATTGTCACTGGAAAATAAATTAAATTTTAAAATGAGTAGCGAATAAAATTTTTTAAAATCTGATGAGAAAATTTTTAAATGTCAAAATTAGAATAAAAAGCTGACGCAAGGTTTGTAATGGGTTGCCGTACTTCCTGATTAGAATTTTCCTTGATTGATATCGGATTAAATTTATTTGATTGGGCTTTTAAAAATTCTTTCACTTGAAGTTAATTTGTTTAACATCTTTAAACTTTGGAAAGTGTTTTTAGAATTCATATATGCCAAGCTCTAATTTAATTTTTTAAAATACTTATTGCGAATTTAATTGGTTGCCAAAAGTTACTGAATATTAGAATTATGATGCATTGCGATGTTAAAAATAAAACTAAAAAATGTACTAGACGTTGAAAGTATTTAAGATATTGTTGATTTTAATATCAAGATGGCGGACGTGGATCCGGAAACGTTATTAGAGTGGCTGAGTATGGGACAAGGTGATGAGAGGGACATGCAGCTGATTGCACTGGAACAACTATGTATGCTACTCTTGATGTCCGATAATGTCGATCGCTGCTTTGAAAGGTATATAACTCTCATTAAATATTTTAAATTCTTGTTAAAGGAAATTTAATTAAAATTTAAATTGAAAGCATCTCCATTAAAAATATTTAAAAAAAAAACACTGAAATTCGAAAGGCCAGTATTTGATAGTTTTCTAAGTTTAAAGCTCATTTCAAAAACTTAAAACTTTAAGGCAATGAAATTTTGTAATTGTAGACATTTTTAAGTTTCCATGTTTAAATCTTCCGAATTTAAAAGGCAACTTAAAAAGTTCTCGGAATATCTAGTAGACTTTGAATTTTAAATTATTAATTGATATTAGGTTATTCAGTTAATATCAGGAATATCCTCTTTAGAAAGTGCTTTTCCTTAAAAAATTATGAATTATTTCTTTTCAGTTGCCCACCCCGGACGTTTCTACCCGCACTTTGCCGAATATTTTTGGACGAGCATGCACCCGACAGTGTATTAGAAGTCACCGCTCGTGCTATTACCTACTATCTCGATGTCTCCGCAGAATGCACCAGACGAGTGGTTGCTATGGAGGGTGCCATTAAGGCCATTTGCAGTCGTCTTTCAGGCGCAGCACTCGGTTCGAGAGCTAGTCGAGATCTCGCAGAACAATGTATAAAAGTAAGGAGTCTCCTTTCAATATTTTTATCTTACAATCCTTACAGTTATACTACAATTGCAAACTCTAAACTAAACTTGGGTAACTGACAATATCAAGCGATCTTGAATAGTTGACAATATAAAACGATCTTGGATTGTTGACCGTGTAAAAAGACCTGGGATTGTTGACAATATAAAAGAATCTTGAATAAACGGCAATACCAAATGAACTTTCAGGTTTTAGAACTGGTCTGTGCAAGAGAAGCAGGAGCAGTATTCGAAGCAGGAGGTCTTCCATGTGCTTTGTGTTTTATTCGGGAGAATGGAGCACGAGTTCATCGTGACACGCTGCATTCGGCGATGGCTGTGGTCTCGCGTCTTTGCGGAAAAGTGGAACCTCAAGATAAAACTCTTCCTGATTGTGTCGAAGCTCTCTCAACGCTTCTTAGGCACGAGGACGCTCATGTCGCGGATGGCGCTCTACGTTGCTTCGCATCACTAGCAGACAGATTTTCTCGACGTGGTACAGATCCTGCACCCCTCGCTAGCAATGGATTGGTTTCCGAATTATTGTATAGGTAAGTCTGTCAAACTTAAAATGCATAATTTCACGGTTTTTATTTATTTAAGAAAATTTCTAGTGTCTAATACTTTTTATTATTAAATCCTCAGATTATCAAATGCAGCAGGACCTAACACATCAGTCACCACCGCTTCTGGGAATCCAAAAACCCCACCGCCAAACACCGCATCCACAACAATCCCCGCAGCAGAACCAAAATCCTGCGCCTCGGTTTCCACAATAATAAGCCTACTATCAACTCTCTGCAGAGGCTCGCCTTCGATAACCCACGATCTGCTCCGATCGGAGCTACCAGATGCGATAGAAAAAGCGCTCAAGGGCGATGAAAGATGCGCGCTAGATTCTATGCGACTTGTAGATCTGCTCCTGGTTCTCCTTTTCGAGGGAAGATCAGCTTTGGGTCGCAACAACACTGGAGGACCTTCTGGACCACTTTTACCGCGTCTCAGACATTTGGACACCGCTGGAGAAAAGTCACATCGGCAGTTGATCGACTGTATCCGCTCGAAAGACACCGACGCCTTAGTAGAAGCGATTGACTCAGGAGGAATCGAAGTCAATTTCATGGACGACGTTGGACAAACTTTATTAAACTGGGCCTCAGCCTTTGGTACTCAGGAAATGGTAGAGTTTCTCTGCGATCGAGGCGCGGATGTTAACAAAGGCCAGCGATCGTCCAGTTTGCACTATGCAGCCTGTTTTGGAAGACCCGCGATTGCCAAAGTTTTACTGAGGCATGGAGCGAATCCCGATCTTAGGGACGAAGATGGAAAGACACCATTGGATAAGGCCCGCGAGCGAATCGACGAGGGACACCGTGAAGTTGCTGCCATACTTCAGTCGCCTGGAGAATGGATGCTACCGCCGAATCAAGACAATAGAAAGGCGGAAACTGAGGCGGAGGAATATACAGAACCAAAGGGCGATCCAGAAATGGCGCCTGTTTATTTGAAGAGACTCTTGCCGGTGTTTTGTTCCACTTTCCAGTCGACGATGCTGCCAAGTGTGAGGAAAGCGAGCTTGAGTCTGATTCGAAAAATGGTTCACTATATTCAACCTGAATTACTGGTGGAAACCTGTGGATCGGATAAGACTGGAGGTTGCGGTGCTATGCTCGTGGAAGTGATAGCAAACGTTTTGGATAACGAGGTAAGTTAAGGTTTTCCTTTTCGCAAGCACTCCCAGAGAATTTTCAAAGAGGTAGAAGCGTACAGGCAGACAGAGAGCTAAACGCGCTTGCGACTTAGATCAGATTTTTCGCAGGAAATTGAGATAAAGGCATCACCGCCACCACATCCGCCTCTCAAGTTGATCATTGGCCCAAAATTGCCCTGCTTTTCGACACGCAAGTCTTCCAGTTCCCAGAACTTCATTATTGATAAAACGGTAAAATCCGTTGTATTTTATTGCATTTCGCTAACTCAGTTCCTTTTAACAAAAGTCTGTCCTCGACTTGCAGCTCGCGTTTCCTAATGGTGTTGCACAGCCGATGGCTTTTGTCCACCATTAACACGATTTTTAACAAGTTTACGCATGGTTTCTGTTATGCTAGTGTTATCTAGGAGAAATTCTCCGACGCTAATGTGTATCAGTTTTAATGGAGTTTTTATTTTGATGATCGTTAGTTTGACATCTCCCGTTCCTGAATCGTCTTAGGTTTTTTGTTACTTTTCTGTGCAACATTGAAAGTTTTATTTGATGCTGATAGAAATTAGTATTTTTTAATGTTTTAAGAAAAACGGTATCTTGTTTAATTGTTTCGTTTTGAAGTGATGAGTTGTCGGAAGTGGACTGGATGATGCTTGTATTCCTATAAGAAAATTAATTGGTTTGGGAAAGCAAATGACTATTACGAAAATTTTCGGAGTTGTCACACAATCTTAAAACTGATGGGTTTTTTCTACTATTTTTTTATATTTTTATTTTTATTACCTCTTGAATTAATTATTTGCTCAACATCTCCAATTTTATAATGCTCCTAATTTTAAACGTTCACAAATTGAAAAAATTTTTTAAAATAGTGGCAGCTCTGATATTCTACATAATTTGCTTTTTTTTAGAAATAAATTTACGGAATTTTCGAGGAATTCTTTCTTTCATCTTTGTTATTGAAATTGAAAATTTTATGCAAATTTTGAAAAAAAAGATACAATAAGCATGGAAGAAATGTCAGGTTTTTAGTTTTTTTCTTAGACTCGCCACTTCTACTCCATTTTTGATGCAAATATTTACAACAATCAATGGAGCTAACTGTCTGCCTGCTACCATTATGGTTTTGCTGCTGACTGATGGTATAAAGTGTGTTAAAAGTAGGATTATAGAATTTGATATGTTGCATCATTTTTCAGGATATATTGGGATATTACACTTTAGATACTAAATTATTTAATTTATCATTTAATTATATTTATTAATTTTCACGTATTCCATAATGTCTAACTTTTTTGCAAAACTTAAATTGAATGATAGATTCTTAAGTTTAATGACATTTAAATTTAATAGAAAATTTTTCAATATGTTCAAAGTTTTTTTTTTGACAAATTTTTGCAGAAAATTCAATTAACGTTGGAAATTTATTGTTAAGAGTTATTTTGAGATGAGATAAATCAATTTTAATAGTTAAAATTTTATTCAAATTTAAATATATTTAATTTTATAAATATTTATTACTAACAAAAATGTAAAGAACTAAAATAGTATAAATGGACATTAATGGTTTTATAAACTGGAGTCTAAATTGTTATCTTAATTGTGAGTAAAATATCCAAAGCGATCAGAATTGTAATTTCAAGTTTTTTCCAAGTAGGTAATGTTCTTGTATTGTAATTAAAAATACATATTCAAGAATTTAGAATTGCAAATAGACAACGAATGGTAGTGTATAAGATTAACCCAAGTGATTGATATTCTATTTGAGTTTAAGTTTGAATTTAAATTGTGAAGCACACGTGTCTCTTCTTCAAATCACCTTAACACATGTTCTGTAAACAAAACCCACTTATAAATTTTGGAGTCTTCAAATTCCATAGCATGTTTTTATAGCTTAGTTAACAAAAATAACTTGTGTATTAAATAGCTTAAGTTTTATTAATTTTATTCCTGAATAATTTACCAAACAATTCTTAAAAAGACTCTGAACAATAATTGAGTTAATTGTAAATTTTAAATCATTTCCAAAGGTTACTCAGCTCAAGTCAAATAAATATATTATTTAAGGAAAATGAAACTCTAACAAGGAAATTTTACTTTTATATCCAAAACAGGAAGACGAAGATGGTCATCTCGTAGTTCTCCAAATGATACAAGACTTGATGATCAAAGGCAAAGATGAATTTCTAGAACATTTTGCACGTCTCGGTGTTTTTTCAAAAGTAGCAACTTTAGCTGGACCACAAGAAACAACCCCAGAACCCGAGGCAGAATCCAATCAAACCGGAGAAGAACAACGCCTCGAAGATGCTCGAGAATTATTAATTGGAAAGGCTTATCACTGGAGGGATTGGTGCATTTGTCGAGGTCGCGATTGTCTCTATGTTTGGTCGGATGCTGCGGCCTTGGAATTGTCAAACGGAAGCAACGGATGGTTCAGATTCATTCTTGATGGGAAACTCGCAACTATGTATTCCAGTGGAAGTCCTGAAGGCGGAACCGACACCACGGGTAAGATATTCTTAGTGTTGCATGATCACAAAGTTATTCCCAGTTGCACTTTTTTATTATTCGTGCTGATTCTTTTTATGTGTTTCCGAATTTACCCAACATATTCATTGTTACGTCTTATTGTCCGACTGCCTCATTTCATATCGAGATTTTGATTTTTGTTTTCAGAAAAGCAAAAAGTTTGTTAACTAAATTTAGGCGATCATATTTAATTAAATAAGACCGTTTACATTTAAAATCGTCCAAAGATAATACTGTTATTATAATAATGTTATTTTCATTGCAAATGTTTTACGGTTTTACATCTTTTGATGTCACGCACGATTTTGATCGCTCTTTGTTTTCTTGAAATTATGTGTGAGAAATCGGAGGATTTTGTGAAAATTATTAATTTGTTGTAATAAGGTACAGACAATTACGTTAAATTCAAAATGTTATTTTGTGTTCCAAGCATGGATTTTTGTTCGAGCACTCTTTGAATGTTTCTTTAGTGTTTAAATTTGGTACGTCAAACTGGCAGTTCCATTTTGTGAATTCAAAATATCTAATGTGCCAAAATTAAGGAAATTTCCAGCTCATTTAGGGCTAATTTAATGCCCCATAGCCGATTTTTCGGCTCTGCATCATTTTTTAAACATTGATTAGAAGTTTAAATATGTACATATATCCTTGATACAAATCAACGTTTGCTGGTCGGAAATAACAATTAAAAATACCAGTAAACATAAAAAAAGCCAAAAACTGCAAAAATGTCAAATTTCCCCTTTTTAGAAAAAAAGGCCAAGGAAATCAATCAGGGCTTTCTCAATAATCAATATTTTCATGATTTCTTTGTCCCGGATGTTTGATACACGTCTCCTCGTTACAAATCAATTTTTTTTTGTCAGCAGAATTATTTAAAAATACCAGTAAACTTAAAAAAAAGCAACATTCATTGTGAAAATGGTAAATTTCCACTTTTTTCAAAAAGTTGTCAATGAAATCAATCAGGGCTTTCTCAATAAATATTTTTCCAGTTTCTTTGCTCCGGATGTTTGATACGTGTCTTCTCGTTACAAAGCAATTTTTGTTTGTCAGCAGAATCATTTAAAAATACCAGTAAACTTAAAAAAAAGCTACATCCATTTTGAAAATGGCAAATTTCCACTTTTGCCAAAAAGTTGTAAATGAAATCAATCAGAACTTTCTCAATAATCAATATTTTTCTGCTTTCTTTGATACGGATGTTTGATACGCGTCTCCTTGTTACAAATCAATGTTTGCTGGTCAGCAGGATCAATAAGAAATACCAGTAATCTTAGAAAAAAGCAACAACGATTGCAAAAATTCCAAATTTCCACTTTTTGGAAAAAGTGGCCAATGAAAAAAAATCAGGACTTTCTCAATAATTAAAATTTTCCTACTTTCTTTGTGGGGGATGTTTCATACGAGTCTACTTGATAGATTGTGATGTTTTGGCTATGGAGCGTTTTGATTTCACAAAAAGGGCATTGCTAACTTAACGAACCTTTCAAATTTGAATTTCTTGTACTGAAATCTGTTTATTTTTTTGATAACGGATGGATATTTATTCTTTCGCAATCATTCAGGCTACAGTATCTTTAATGTTACATGTAAAAATATTAAACACGTTTAAATTATACAAATTATTCCGAAAATAATAACTGAACTCATAGCTTACTACTTTTTGCTTTTAGGGAGAAATCTACGTATCAATTTACGATAAAATATTTATATTTTTAATTTGTTCCATTTATCTTAGCTAATAATTATCACTGAGGATTGAATTTAATAACAAATATAATCTTCTAAAGAAATAACGAAAATGTCAGACTCAATTTGCAAAGATTGGTTTTTTCTTACATGAAATGATTCCTCTCCTTTCATTTGTGATTAACTTGACGCAGGGAATGGTTTAGAAAATAACTCGTTTTACTAACTGCCTACAGGAAAGGGGAGGAACACTGAGTCGCTTGGTACTGAAGGTAGGTACACTCTTTCAGTGATTATGTTTCAGATTTCTGTTCACACTATTTACTTATATCTGAATAAAATTCGTAATACTGCTTGTTGTATCCTTTTCACTTCATATTTTACATTTACCTCATCACCAAAACCTTTTATCGTATGCGAGATTGTACAATTTTCCAAATTTCAATTTTTGTATCTTAGGTGAAGATTTCATCATGACTGTGCAAATAATCTTTGGTCAACTTAAAAGTTTAACCTACAATTTAAAAAAAGGACTAAGAAAACAAATAATTTCCATTTAATTCAGAAGTTTTAAAATTCGTAAGGCACAGGAAATTCTGAATTGTAATCTTTCGAATTTAAAGCATTAAATTTAAGAAAAGGTCAATTTTAATATTCAACTGATTTTAAAAACTGAAAGGAAAATTAAAAATGTTTTAAACTGCAAAGTACTTAAATTTACTGTCAATAAAAGTTTTCTAGGGTAAAAATTTAAATAAAATTTTAATAACTTTGACTTGATCAATTATTTGCTTAGGTATGAACCGATTTATTTTCCTGACACTTGCAAATCACAAATTTGTTTAATTTGCAGAGAATCGAGGAGAATTTCTAGAAAAACTGCAGCGAGCACGTAGCCAAGTAAAACCAAATTCTATGAGTCAACCAATTCTTTCGCGACCCGGCGCAACAAGACTTGTTGTTGGAAATTGGGCATTGTCCAGTAGAAAAGAGAGCGAGTTGTCCATTCACAACAGCGATGGACAACAACAAGCTACAATTCTCAGGGAAGATCTGCCAGGATTTATTTTCGAATCCAATCGAGGCACCAAACATTCTTTCACAGCCGAAACAAGCTTAGGTATTTCTCAATTCTTTATTTAGAATCAAGTAATTTTAAAAGGTCAACTTCGAATCCTTTAAAATGAACATGGGAATCATACATTAATATACAAAAAATATAATTTCAGGGCCGGAATTCGCAGCTGGATGGGCAGGAAAACGTGGCAAACGCCTGCGTTCTAAAATCGAAGCAATCAAGCAAAAAGTGAAATCCCAAGCTCAAGAAATCTACGAGCGTTATTTCAAAGCAGCTCAGGCCCAACCTCGAGGAGTTGTCGCTAAGCTCAGCACGATCGTCAACCAAATCGAGAAAGCCTGTCACAAACAGCAATCAGGCAACCGTGAATGGCGCGGAGTCTTGCAAAGTGCGCTAGAAGAACTCAAAATTCTCCTGAACGAAGAGGGAAGAGTTTCGGCCTACGAGTTACACTCCAGCGGCCTTGTTCAAGCCCTACTCGGATTATTAGCTGGACCTGCAGGATCCCAACCACCTTCAATGCGAGCGACGAAACTCAGGTTACAGAGGATAGCAGTCTTCAAGAACTGCTTCCAGGCTAAAGACTCTCACAAAGATTACAACTCAGCTAAAATTCTTGTACAGAAATTAATATCCGTCTTGGAGTCGATCGAGAAGTTGCCTGTTTACTTGTACGACACTCCAGGTTCTGGGTATGGTCTTCAAATTCTAACCCGACGTTTGAGATTCAGATTAGAAAAGGCGAATGGAGAGAGCGCCTTGATCGACAGATCAGGAAGGAGTTTGAAGATGGAACCTTTAAGCACGATACAGCAACTGGAGAATCACTTATTGAAAATGGTTGCTAAACAGTGGCACGATCACGACAGATCTACGTTTACGTTTGTAAAGAAGCTGAAAGAAGGCAATAGACTGACTTTTAAATACCAACACGATTTCGACGAGAATGGAGTGCTTTATTGGATTGGAACAAATGCAAAGACTTCTCCCGAGTGGGTGAATCCTGGACAATACGGTCTTGTCGTTGTGACGTCAAGCGACGGGAGAAATCTTCCTTATGGTCATTTGGAAGATATTCTGAGCAGAGATCCAGCGGCGTTGAATTGTCATACAAATGATGATAAGAGAGCCTGGTTTTCGATAGATCTAGGTGTTTGGGTTATCCCAAGTGCTTACACTTTAAGACATGCGAGAGGATATGGCAGAAGTGCTTTGAGGAATTGGATGTTTCAGGCGTCGAAGGACGGAGTTAATTGGACGACTTTGTATGCTCATGTTGATGATTGTTCGCTGAATGAGCCGGGAAGTACGGCTACGTGGACTTTGGAACCACCGAGTGAAGAATCTCAGGGATGGAGGCACTTGCGTCTGCAGCAGACTGGAAAAAATGCCTCTGGTCAAACGCATTATTTATCGGTGTCTGGGTTCGAGGTTTACGGAGAAGTTACTGGAGTTTGTGAGGATTTAGGTAGAGCGGCTAGGGAAGCTGAGGCAGGAGTCAGAAGGCAGAGGCGACTAATCAGAACGCAAGTTTTAAGGCATTTAGTCGCTGGGGCTCGTGTCGCCAGGGGCTTGGATTGGAAATGGAGAGATCAGGATGGAGTACCGCCAGGTAATTTAATATTGTGAATGTTCTTTATGTGGTATAATTAAATTCTAAATGTTACTTTAAACTTGATTTTAATGCCTCAGGTGAGGGAACCGTGACCGGGGAGCTGCACAATGGATGGATAGACGTGACCTGGGACTATGGCGGTTCAAATTCCTACCGGATGGGTGCTGAAGGAAAGTACGATCTGCGATTAGTTGGCACTGGAATGGATTCTGAAAACAGCATAAAGGGTAAGAATACAGGCGTTTTAACTGGCCGAAAATCGAGCAGTACTCCAAGTCTTCCAGATTGCACCGACTCTATTCGCTGTTCTGTAGCTTCCACCGACCAAGCCGCGAGCACCGACAACTTAGCAGCCAAGGTAACTATTAAAAAAATTATTCCTTATTTATTATTTCCAAGCTTGTGTAGTTTGCCGATTTCTAACTCTTTGTCTTTTTGTCATTACAGCAAGCAGCGGAGTCGATAGCGGAGAGTGTGTTGTCAGTGGCTCGCGCAGAAGCTGTAGTTGCAGTCACTGGTGAGGGAGGTGCGAATTCCACAGGAGAACTTTCAGTCGTCCTTCATCCCAGACCTGACACAACTGTAACCAGCGACCTAGCAACCATCGTCGAAAGCCTCGCTCTCAACACGGAATGTTCAACAAACAGTAACAGTAATCGAACATCGAATAGCTCAAAACCGCTTTTTACTCCCGTTAGAGGAAACAAGGTAAGATTAATATTACTTAAATAGACCTGCTTGAATAATAATGTCAGTTCTCAATACAATCGCAGCCTGCGAGTGGTTTACTGAGCCTCGAAGCTGCAGAAGTTCTGGATCGAATGAGAGAGGGAGCTGATAGGCTGAGGAACAACACGAATAGTTTCTTGAGTGGAGAGTTAGTTGGTTTGGTTCCTGTTAGAATTAGCGTAGCTGCGGAAACTGAAGACAGCTCCTTGAGGATAAGACCGATTGCTCGACATCATCCTGGTATGGTGGATGGTATGTTCTTCAAGCTTATAAAGCGTATTCTTTAATTTTAGAATTATTAAATTTGGAAATTCTGTAACCTTCTTCAGTTTTGGTTCTTGATTCTTTCTATTTTGAGATTACATTTACCGTCTGCATGATTTGTTCTATTAATAAACTAAACTAAACTTGTGAAACGTGGTGTGTTCCCATGATCAGGAGCAAAAGAGTGCAGCCGAGATAAGGAGGCAAGCTCTTCTTCACAGAATCCTGCTGGAGGATGTTCCGTTGTTGTTACCAATCCTATGTCCGTTTCTGTGCCCAACCTTGCTTGTTCCGATGCTAATAACACGTTGGAACCAGCAGCCGCTACTGGCTTGTTGGAAACTTTTGCAGCGATGGCGCGAAGACGGACGTTAGGTCAGTTTATTTGAAGTTAGATAGTTAATTTTAACTCATAAACTAATAAGTTGGTGGTAATGTAAAGTAAGCCTCGAATACTTTACGAATATTAATAAATCAATGTAATTCATGTAATTGACAAAATTCTGTCAGGTTGAAAGAATATTACAATATTAAAATTTATTTAGGTCCTGCAGGAGGTCAACATATTGCACCAAACTCAAATTCGGGTTCAAATCCTCGTGGGCCAAATTCGGTCTCCAGTTTGGTTAGATTAGCTCTTAGTTCAAATTTTCCTGGTGGGCTGCTTAGCACAGCTCAAAGTTACCCAAGCCTGACTAGCAGTGGTCAAGTTGCCGGAAGTGGAGTGACCACAACTACGGGGCCAGGATTAGGACAAGCTTTTACAATGTCCCTCACGAGTACAAGTAGTGATAGTGAACAGGTGAGCTTGACCTTGAATTTGCCAAGACATTATAATCCAATGATTAGTAAATTATTATGAACAATTCACTGTATAAAAAATTAAGTAGGTTACAATTAAACTTACACTTAATCTAAAATTGCTTTGCCATCAAACCTTCCAGATTTAATTTTTGAGAAATTGTCATGATCCTAGAAATTGAATTCTAAAAAAAATTCACTTGAGTCATAAAAGTTAAACTTAAAATTATAATCATAAAATTAGTTACGAAAGGATTTAGAAGCGAAATATTAAGGTAACGTGGACAAAGAAGCATTCTCGAAAACCTTACTAACAGTTCTTTCAATTTATTTCGCTTTTCTGAACGTATTTCATCAGTAAGTAAACCTAAGCGGAACTTTTCGTTCGAGACCAAGTGAAGAACTGGTTTTTTTAGATTATTGAGAAGCCTCACTATCTTTGTTTGATCATCCCTTCAGATTTCTTAGTTCTGAGGAGATAAAGTGACCACTTTTTCGCGTTTAAACTTCCTTTTAATGTAATGGAAAGTTATGGCTACAGGTTAGTCTTGAGGATTTTTTGGAGTCGTGCGGCGGAGTCGCGGGTTCTAGCGTTAGTGGAGGTCGCACAACTGGTGGGCCTACTCTTCTCACTGAATTGGAAGACGACGAAGATCCCATTCTCCATGAAGAGGATGACGACAACGACGAGAACGACCAAGAAGTATGTACAAGACATTTTACAAGCTGATTTACTCTTTTTAAAACCTTTCTTGATTCAGGGAAAACTGAATTGTAGTTTCGTATTTTCATCAAAAAGGAGTAAATCGGCTTCTGATTGTGATACCACTGATAATTTTTAGCGCCCGAACATGCAGTGTATTTAAATACACTTGTTGAATTCGAAGGTCTATCTTTTGCAGGAAGATGATGAGGAAAACGAGGAGGAAGGAGATGGAGGCGAGGGCGAATACGAAGAGATGATGGTGAGTCGTAATCTCTTGGCTGCATTTATGGAAGAGGAAGCACCTCAGAGTACCAAACGAAGAGCCTGGGACGACGAGTTCGTACTCAAGCGACAGTTCTCCGCCCTCATTCCGGCCTTTGATCCTCGTCCTGGCCGAACTAACATTAACCAGGTAAATTAAATCAGTATTTGAAAATCATGTAGGTATACATTTACTTTTTGCTTTGTATTCTTATTTGAATTTTGTTTTCAGACAACGGATTTGGATGTGCCACAACCAGGAAGTGAGACTCAGTCGAGTATTCGAGTCGGTGCGTCTCAAATGCCAAAACTTTTGCTCACGTTAAAAGGCCCGGGACTTCCGGGCGTTCCAGACGTCGAGTTACCTCTCTCGGACCCAAACACCAGTATTTTTCAATCGGTTCAAGAACTGATGCAGCTAACGGAATTGGGAAGCCGACAAGAGAAGCTGAGAAGAATATGGGAACCAACTTACACGTAAGACGATATTAAATTTGTAAAGAAGTATTCCAATAATATTCTACTTTTATAAATTCTAATTACGTAATTATTTATTTGCAGAATAATATACAAAGAGGCCAAGGACGATGAATCCTCAGGAAGGGCAACACCAATCGTAACGCTTTACTCGCGCAATTCTAATCAAACCACAAATCCCTGTACAGTGGAAGACGTTCTGCAGCTTCTTCGTCATGTATTTGTACTGAGCACAACCAAGGACGATAAAAAGGACGGAGCTAGTATACCAGAAGATGACGAGTGTCTAGTTCATCCGGACGATTTTACTTCAAAGAAAATTACAAATAAAGTAGTACAACAGATTCAGGATCCATTAGCTCTTGCGGCAGGAGCTTTACCTACGTGGTGCGAGGAACTTGCGAGGAGTTGTCCATTCTTGCTACCTTTTGAGACTAGACGTCTGTACTTTAGCTGCACTGCTTTCGGGGCTTCGCGATCAATCGTCTGGCTCCAAACGCAGCGAGATGCTGTGCTTGAAAGGCAGAGAGCGCCAGGTCTTAGTCCAAGGCGTGACGATAGTCATGAATTCCGCGTGGGAAGGTTGAAACACGAGAGAGTCAGCGTGCCAAGGGGTGATAAGTTACTGGATTGGGCGGAGCAGGTTCTCAAGGTGAGATAAATTTTTTAAAAGTTATTTCTGAGTTACTTTATGAAACTCAACCTTCCAACTATTCATATTACAGGTTCACGCGAGTCGAAAGAGCATCCTCGAAGTAGAATTCGTCGGCGAAGAAGGAACGGGTCTCGGTCCAACGTTAGAATTCTTCGCTCTCGTCGCTGCCGAGCTTCAGCGGAAAGATTTGGGTCTCTGGCTCTGCGACGACGAGAAACCTTGCGATGAAGACGAACTCTGTCCTTCCGGTGAACAAATCCGACCCCAAGGCTATTACGTAACTCGTCCCAGTGGATTATTCCCTGCTCCACTACCACAAGATTCTACAACCTGTCTTCGTTCCGCAAGATACTTCTGGTTCCTCGGAGTCTTCTTGGCCAAGGTTCTCCAAGACAATAGATTAGTCGACTTGCCGTTGTCTCGGCCTTTCCTAAAATTAATGTGCCGAGGTGACATCACCAACAACGTAAACGAAAGAATCGGCTTAACTGGTGTTTCGCAGGAAAGCATGTCTTCGAGTATGGCGAGTAGTTTTATATCCGAGGAAGGAGAACAGGACACAGTAGCTTATTCAAGCCTTGAGCCGACACCTTGGTATAGTGGAATTCTCGATATCGAAGATCTCGCTTTGGTAGATCCAGTCAGAGGAAATTTCCTCAAGGAAGTGCAAAATTTGACCTCGAGGCGTGAGAGAGCTGTTTCCGAGGGTCAGTCTTCGGCAGATGAGAGCAATGACTCGTTTAGGATCACTCATTCTTCTGGGACGACGGTGGCTATTGAGGATTTAGCTTTATCGATGACCTACGCACCCAGTTCGAAGATTTTCGAGCACGATGTGATGGAATTAAAAGAAGGAGGAACTGAAGTATTGATCACTTTGGAGAATGCTAAGGAGTATTCTGAACTGACAATTAATTACTGTCTCGATCGAGGAATTTCAAAGCAGATGGAGGCGTTTAGAGCAGGATTTTCTAAAGTGTTCCCCATGGAGAAGCTGCATGCCTTTAGTCCTGAGGAAATAAGAGCAATGCTCTGTGGTGAACAAAATCCTCAATGGACGAGAGAGGACTTGCTGAACTACACGGAACCAAAATTGGGTTACACGAGGGAAAGGTAAAAAAACGTGTTCTTTTTTTTTGTAAAGAAGTTATTGAAGAATTGATAGTTTAAATGGTCAGTTCTTGGAATTCTTCCTTAATAAGAAATGATTTAACGCATTTTTCCCCCATTTTTATTTTACAGTCCTGGCTTCCAGAGATTCGTCAACGTCTTGCTATCTCTCACGGGTGCAGAGCGAAAAGCCTTCCTTCAATTTGCAACCGGTTGCTCTGCACTTCCTCCTGGTGGTTTGTGTAACCTTCACCCTAGACTGACGGTGGTGCGGAAAGTCGACGCAGGATCTGGCGGCTATCCATCCGTAAATACGTGCGTGCATTATTTAAAATTACCAGAATATCCTACTGAAGAGATTTTGAAAGAGAGACTCCTCGCAGCCACGCGAGAAAGAGGTTTTCACTTAAATTAAACATAGTCATCGAGTAGGCCAAAAAGAAAGATATTTGAAGAGAGTCGTCAAAGTGTGATTCCTTCGGGACATTATGTCCTTCTTTGGCGTAACAAAAACTAAAGCATCGTTTTCGATAGTTCTCTAAATTATTCAGATATAGCTAATTTTTCACGGTCAGAGCTATTGAAACATGAATTCTTCGATCGCCAAGCTCTCGCATCAGCGAGATTCCACAGATTCGTTTCGTTCCAGAGTTCGATCTACTCTCTTAGAAATTCTACCGATTATTTCTGGAGCTTTTCCATTTGGTAGATACGATGTTTGATAACGAAAGTGTTTGTATCGTCGTTATTCAAAGATAATGTGATAAACTCCATGTGACAAAACTATTTTGCAGTGCACGTAGGCATTGCCTGTTTTCTCCAGTGCTGGTACGAATTTCAATTCAATTTATTCTAATCAAGGTATAATGTTAAGTATACGCGTAGTATGAATTAATACGAATTAATCATTGTTTCATGTACTATAGACTCTTATTTTCCTTCGTGCGTTATATTTTTGTCTTATTTTCTCTTATCTTCTCTTCTTTCTCGCCTTGTGTTTTCCGTAGTCAGTACTTACTCTAGGGTCTTTTCGATTTTTATTCAAATAAGTATTTTGCTTTTGTGCCTAATCTCAAGTGGCAAATTTTCAGCAAAAAGAAATTCGATTTGATCATTGTCCAATGTCTAAGATATCGATGTTCGTTACGTCCACGAATATTTCTTTTAGAAGCAAGAAATGGCTTTAAAAAATATTTTCCTTTTTGATTACTTTTCAACTAACGTGGGTTGAAAATATTTCCTATCGAGTTCAAAATCCGTACTAGTTTATTCTTCATCCTTGTGAGCCTATTACCTAAGAAAGCGTCCATGTCAACAAAGAAAGTTGACTTTATAAAATAACATAGTCTTCTTAAGAAAAGTTCTAAAACTCGGACGATTGATTCCTATATTTTAAATACAATTCTAATTATGTACTGAGTTGATTTTTAAATCGGACAAAGATCTTTGAAGGATAGAAGAACAGTTTTCTCGATAAGAATCATGTTTCCTTAGCCTTTGAAAATCATCAGGACTTGCCGAAGATTGTTGAAAACGAAACGTAAATTGTGATTTCATCCCTTTTGAAAATTAGATGAACTAAGCACTCTGTTTGTACGGTAACTTACTTAATGCTCACACGGTATCTACGACTATAGGCTGAAAAAAATCGTATACCTGTAATTAGAGGAAAGATATAAAGATACATAATATAAATGTGAGAAAATATTAATAACGATGTCGAAATGGAAAAAAAAGATAGTTACTATTACTGTAAAATAAATTATTATTGATTCTTGGGAGAAGAATAAATGATAAATACGTTACACAAGCGTGTCTTTTATTCACCCTCTTCTCTTAATTTAGAATTTAGAACTAAAAAGTTTTGTGAACAAGCCTTAATTTATTTCCGTTAAGAAAAATATTACTCTTTTTTTAATTTAATTTTTATTTAATTCATTATTACTTAACATAGAGTTGAGATTCCAATTAGAATTTTTTTTCAATACATTATTTTCCTCGTATAAGTATTACTTTGCATATTTTACGGGATATTTAAAAGTTCCTTTATATATAGAGTGTGAAATCAGACTGTTTTTGAAATACAATCTCATGTTCACAATTACATCTTCATAGTAATTAATACCACTGATTGAATGCCTTTCCCATTTAATGTGCGCTGGGCTAATAACATCTTCATTCTGTAAATCCTAAAATATTAAAAATTTTAACTATAGATTGACTAATCCAAGTTTTATATTATGCTAAATATGTTTCAAAAGACATACCTTTCCAATGGGACAATGCGTTGATTTAAAAAGTGACTTAAACCACATTTGAAAATTTTCAAACCATGTATATTGAAAGTTAGCGTATATTCTGGTGAAAAAATCCTGTGCCAAATTTTCAAGGGTATTACTTTTGTAATTGTCACATTTAGTAAAGTTTGTTTCTTGTGTTTCTTTAGTAGTGTATTCAATTGAGATATTTCCCTATAAAGTAAAAATTATATTGAGTCCGAGTACCAGTCCGAAAAGTCGTGTTTAAAATTGGATTTGAAGAATAAAGAATTTTGACCGCTAAACCGCAGAAGTTATTACCAAATTTATAATATCGGTCGCCTAAGATTATTCACATTATATTGAATATTTTTTAACCTCCGTTTAAAAATGACTTTTTTATTGCGTTTTTGAAATCCATAAATTATTGAAAATTCATTCAAAAAAAATTTTTCGTCATTCGGCATTTTCATTTGACTTTTTCTCGATCTCATGACGAAAAGCACTGTATTTGCCATGTCCAAACGAAAATTTTGGCTCAAGCGATTAAATCCCTCGGCTTCGCCTCGTGATTTAAACTACACTCTCGCCAAAATTTGCGTTTAAACTTGGCGAATAATGTACTATTACCGTAATGTTGTTGAAATTAGCGGGTTCATCCACTGTTTTATTCCACCTAAGAATAAGATCACCTCCTTTGTCAATTGCGAATAGAGATGCTGAGAAATTGGACGACTTCAAAACATCCTCAAAATGGAATGGATTTAAGAATATATAATCTCTCGTGATATCTACTAAGATATATTTTGGTCTACTTGTTTCTGCCTATTTAAAAAAGATATATAACGTTGAATGAATGTTAGAGGTTTCGAACAGCACAATCTTTTCTTAATATTTTCTTGTTTAAAAATCAAGAATTTTTAATTGAAAGTTTTAAATTACAGTTTAAAAAAAGTTACAATTTTATTACTGCATATATAATTTTATAGTTAAATAATACTTACGGCTTCGATAGAAACAAAAAAAACTGAGAGTAAGCACACAGAAATCTTCAACATGCTAAAACTAATTCTTAACATGTTTCAAATAGTAGATTTTAATTTTGTAACTAATATTACCCTTTCTCTCAACCTTTTTTAAAAACACTGATTTATTTTTGATTTTTGACATCGCTTTTATATGGTGGCTTATCAAATTAACATCTGCAGTCTAGACTATTTATTAAAATACATTAGTGTGAACATCTGCAATGATTTCAATTATATTTGTTTTCTTGTTATATAAATAAAAAGAAATATCGTTCACATCGATTAATTATTAACATGTTTTCAAAGAAATTAAAATTTATTATTAATATTTAGCATATGTGTATACTCTTGAAGTTTCTTTATATGTGACATATATATTCGTCCATGCAAAGTTGTTTTAGAAAAAATTCCGTTTAAAAAAAATTCCATTTCAAAAAGTTCAATTTTAAAAATCATTATTCAATACAGAGGAGATCGGAAATCTGGAAACAATTTGACACTATTCAATTTTATTATTAAAGATACGGTAACATTATTTGTAAATCAGTTTACATATATAATTAAGAACGCCATGCTGCAATGGATAAAAAATTCAACAGTAGATAATAATTATAGTTAACAATAGAGCATATAAAACAATTGAAATTTTATTAATTAATAATGAATTGTAATTTTAAATTTCAATATTTCAAAATTAGTTTCGTTTTTTTTCACATACATGAAAATTATAAAGGTAGGTACGCAAACATAAGTTAAATATGAAAAATTATCAATGACAAACTCGAAATGGAAAAAAATTCTATTCATTAAAAAGTAAAAATCATTCTTGAGAAATAAATGAATGATAAATAGGTTACACAAGTGTGCCTTTTATTCGTCTTACAATCCTGATTTTAATTTGTCTCTTCATTTTATTCATATATTATTTCCCTTCCAAATCTGCCTGGTTTATTGAAAATGCCTTCCCGCGTGAAAATAAGCTGTTAGGCGTTTTTTAAAAAAAAATTTACTTCTCCACAAGAATAACGAATCAGGCAAAAGTCAAAAGAGCAAATTTTTATATAATTTACTTGAAAAAAAATAAATAAAAAATATATATAAAAAAATATATATGAAAAAAATATATAAGTTATATGAGTTTATTTTAGCCGTCAGCCACGGTCCAGGTGTATTTTTGCAACTTCCTCGGGGAGTTTACTATTTTAAAATTATACCAACCACCAGATCGACTCCGAGTAGCAACTCGAGGTTCAGATATTTTTTTGATACAATTTTCTAAGGAACGTTCACCTTTTTAAAATTGTACTGACCACCCGGTCTACTGCGGATTTCGCTTGCGCGAAATTCAAGTTGATAATCATTTTCAACGCTATTCCAAGAGTCAAATATTATAAACTTGCATTTATAGAGTACCGGCGGAAATTATCAGACCACTTAAACAAATCTTATTAAAAACTCGCCGGTCTATTTTTGTGACTAACTCCGCAAAAAAACGAAGATACGGGGATTTTTAAAAAATCTTTGGAAAGCTTATTAAATTCTTCGTGTCTCCCGAATAAAATTCTTCGACTTGGGTTCGACTTGATTCGTCTTCAGTTCGACTTCAAGACGGCGATGTCTAGCTGTGTCTCAAAACTGAGACGAGACATAAC
>JBAGKK010224089.1:0-21824 GCA_037177015.1 Euceroptres primus | reverse complement strand
CAAGTATAAATGCTTAAAAAATAATATTGACGGCGAAACGATTACTGGGACTAAGGTCACGATTACTGGGTCATTTAACTTAATGCAAAACATAAAAATTTATTAAATATGAAACTGATTTTTGATGTCGAAAAAGAATTTTTGGGTTTTATTCGCTCGCTTTTGCAAAATACGTATTTGAAAAGCACAGTGAAATTCAATTTCTGATATTTTCTTTCAATACATACTCAATTGTTTTAACCTATTTCATTTATATTAGAGCTGTAAAAAGCGTTCTATAAAGAGGTGAAATTTTCTTATATTAATGAAGGAATTTGTGAAAACAATTAATAATGAATCCAAAATACGGAAATAAGAAGTAGAGAGATAGAGCAGGGTGTCTAGCGATCAGGCCACTTCAAATTCCCGGGCTTTTCCCGGTTTTTTCCCGACTAAATTTTTCATTTTCCCGACCAATTTTACATTTTTCATTTACAATAACGTTTCCCGACTAAATTTTTCATTTTCCCGACCAATTTTACATTTTTCGTTTACAATAACATTTACAATATATTATATGTATTTTCTTCGTGGGTAAAGTCCAACTGTCCAATTAATAAAAACATATTTTAGTATTGATAGGCAACGTTTCAGACTTTATCAATACTAAGAGATGTTTTTATTAATTGAATCTTTCATATGAAAAAAATGCATATTAAAATTGATGAAAGATCGAAACTGAAGAATATGGATATAGACGTATATATTATCCTAGAAAGCTTATAATTTCTCACGAAATAGACACATTAGCATTGTTTCCCTATCTTAAACATTAAATTATATACTTTTCTTTACATTTTTGCAAAAATAAAAGTTAATGTTAATTTTTATTTTCGAAATTTATTTTTTTTCTCTTTTCAAATAGCCGTAAATAAAGTGAAAATAAGTAGACATTACTATTAAATTAAAAAATTCCCGATCTGAAATCAAATTCCCGGGGTTTTCTCGGTATTCTCCCGGTGAAAATAAATTCCTGGGTTTTTCCCGGTTTTCCCCGATTTCCCGGTCCGCTATAGATCCTGCAAATTCCCCTGGATTTTGCCAAATTCTACACATTAGCATTGTTTCCCTATTTTAAACATTAAATTATATACTTTTCTTTACATTTTTGCAAAAATAAAAGTTAATGTTAATTTTTATTTTCGAAATTTATTTTTTTCTCTTTTCAAATAGCCGTAAATAAAATGAAAATAAGTAGACATTACTATTAAATTAAAAAATTACCGATCTGAAATAAAATTCCCGGGGTTTTCTCGGTATTCTTCCGGTGAAAATAAATTCCTGGGGTTTTCCCGGTTTTTCCCGATTTCTAGGTCCGCTAGACACCCTGAGAGAAATAAGTCCAAAATCAGCCATTTGACATATTTTACTATACTTTTGTTATTTTGAAATTAATTTAATGCCAAATATAAAAATTTATTGAATAAAAAACTGATTTTTGATGTCGAAAAAGAATTTTTGTGTTTTATTCGCTCGCTTTTGCAAAATACGTATTTGAAAAGAATTCTGAAATTCAATTTATGATATTTTCTTTTAATACGTACTCAATTGTTAAAACCTATTTCATTAATATTGGAACTGTAAAAAGCGTTGTAAGGGTAGGTTAAATAAAGGAGTTAAATTTTCTTATAATAATAAAAGAATTGGTGAAAACAATTAATAATGGATCAAAAATACGGAAATAAGAAGTAGAGAAATAAGTCCAAAATCAGCTATTTGACATATTTTACTATATTTTTGTTATTTTTAAATTAATTTAATGCTAAACATAAAAATTTATTGAATATGAAACTGATTTTTGATGTCGAAAAAGAATTTTTGTGTTTTTTTCGCTCGCTTTTTGCAAAATACGTATTTTAAAAGGACAGTGAAATTCAATTTGACATATTTTACTACACTTTTGTTATTTTGAAACTAATTTAATTCTAAACATAAAAATTTACTGAATAAAAAACTGATTTTTGATGTCGAAAAAGAATTTTTATTTTTTATTCGCTCGCTTTTGGAAAATACGTATTTAAAAAGCACTCTGAAATTCAATTTCTGATATTTTCTTTCAATACGTACTCAATTGATCAAAAAGGACACAAGGAAAGATAATAAAATTCGATGCAAAATAACGTGCTTTCAAAATTACAAGTGCAGTTGTAATCACGATCACGAAGTACCAAAAATGTTACTTAAGTGCGGAAAATCTGATTGTAAAGTTAAATTGAAAGAATTGAGTTTAGAGCATAAAATTTCTGGTGAGAAGATATATTTAAAGACAAAAGTTCAATGTAAGAACAAATTGTAAGAACATTAACTGTTCTCAACTCTGATTTTTTTCATGCAAAAACATTTTCTTTGCATTCAATAAATATTTAAATATAGTATATAAATTGTCATTACTCTTAAATTGAAGATTCAACATTTAAACCAATTTTTGTGTAATCTTGAATTTAAGATTCAACAATTAAATCAATTTTTGTGTAATAGTTAAGAAATTAATTATAAGAAACGAAATTCGGAAACTAAAACTTTTTTAAAAGGGGATAAGTTCATCATAATTTATCAAAACATCGTAAGTCCATACTTGATTTATTAATTACTCTGAAACGAAGGCACATAAGAATTATTTTAAAATCAGATCTTCATTTTGAAGAGATACTTAATTAACATAATAACGTTTTTCAAATCTCATTACCTGTAATGGATTCTGAGATACAGCATTTGTCTGATTTTCTGGAAAAAGCGAAAAATGGACTTATGGCCGCTTACTCCTCATATAGGGTAATCGGTACAATTGTTGGCTACTCCCTCCCCCCCCCCAATGATTGGCCTTTTTTAAAAATATTTCATAAAGAAATATTTTCAAATAAACTTACTAATAAATAATGCAATCGTTACACTCTGTACTTTTTTTAAACGTGTATTTCTTAATAAATGTCCAGATTGAAAGTGGCCAATCATTGTACTGATTATCCTATAAAAATAAATAACAAAAATGTCTTAATCATTAATCCTTATTCTTGAAATCCACTAATCATTAATCCCTATTCTTGAAATCCACCTTTAATCGAAATCAACCACAATTCAAATTAGAAATCGCCAATCATGATCGTCCCGCATGTAGGATATAGCTTTGAATCGAAATAGGGGCTTTTCTGATGTAATATCAAGATGGGGGATATCCCCTATGTGAAAAATTTATGCAGAAACTATAATTTCCTGGAAATTCTATAAAAAATTCCATTTCATGTAGAATTTCTATATAGATAAAGATAATATGATTATATACTCTCAATTCCCTATTTCTTCAATATTATTTACGTCTTATGTATAATTACATATTTAATGAATACGAAATACATATGTGTACCGAGGAGAATATAGACACGTGGCTCTTGTATAAAACACTCGTGTTTATTCATTGTCTCTGTTGTCTAGTCCACTATAATTACCTCGCTCACGTGTAAATGTCTTCATATGAACTGACCAGAACATGTGTTAGGATACAATTGAACAAGCTTACCACCATGTGGTCTCATTTTATGACAAAAGACAGCGTGACCAAGAGAAAGTTCTCTTTATGCAGTATAATTAGAAGGCGAAAGCAAAATTTTGATTAAGAAAGTTTATTTGGGCACAATAAACTTTCTTAACCAAAATTGCGCAATCCAAAATGTGGCTTTAGAATTGAGGGACAAATAAAAATAGGCCCTACTTATTTTTAAGTGATATTGATACCGAACAGATTAAATTTCTCTTTTTAAAAGCAACTCGGATTTATAATTTATGTGAAGTATTTATCAATAGAAGTATCAATTTCGTATACAAAAATATGGGGATCGAATCCATTTCAAATCATGCAGGCCGGCGGGTGACCTGTTCAGAATTAGCTTGCCAATGAAATATGTTTTTGTACGTAAAAAATAAGGGGACACGTATTTTTTTGAATTAATATAGCCACATATTTACATTTTTTACGCAAACTTTTAGAAATTTTAAGGGAAAAAGTAGTTTTTTTGCCAATTTTACTTTAAAAACCTTGCCGTTTTTGCAATTCTTGAGATATTAAGGTTTTTCTTGTTCCAGTTCGTCACATTTTTCTCAAACTCTCGAAATTCATGAAGAAAATTAAAAAATAACAAATTGTAAAGCTATTTCGATTATTGGAAAAAACGAAAAAAAATTCTCAAAAACCCCATCTTTTTTCTCCCTGAAATTTTGTGAAATAATAGATACTAATATTGTCTATTTACCATTTTCCCATTTGGTATTTTTTTATTTCTCGGGAGCAAAAAATTATTTTATATTCTTTTTCTTGCCATTGCTTGCCTTATTTTTTTGTTTTTCGGGAGCAAAAAATTATTTGATATATTTTTGCTTGCCATTTGCTTGCCACAACCTTGCTATTTTGGCAATTTTTAAGATTTTAAGATTTTTCTTGATTCAGTTTATCAAGTTGTCTTCAATCTTTCGAAACCGATGAAAAAAAACACAGAAAGAATAAAAACTGGTAAAGCTATTTCGGTTTTTTTTTTTTTTTTGAAAAAATAAAACAGGAAATTTTCTTCAAATAGCTACCTTTTTTTGCGCTGAAATTTTCAGGTGTGTTGGGTTTTAATATACTCTACTTACCATAAATTTTAGAACTGGATTATATTTGGATTTCAAGAGAAGAAAAGTTCTATTTTTTTCTAGAATAGGTACATTAAAGCCGAGAACAACAAGAAGAATAGAATTTCTTGTTTCTTGAAGTATAAATACAATCCAGTTTTAAAATTGATGGTAGGTATACTATATTATCACCCAACACATCTGAAAATTTAAACAGGTTTATCAGTTTTTATCCTGTCTTTGTTTGAAGAAAATCTCGTGTTTTATTTTTCAAAATATTGAAATAGCTTTACCAGTTTTTATTATTTCATCGCTTCCGTCATCGACTTCGAAGAAATATAAAAAAAATTGATAAACTGACACAAGAAAAATTCCCAAAATGGCAAGGTTTTGAAGCAAAAATATAAAATAATTTTTTTCTCTCGAAAAAAAATACAAATTGGAAATTTATAAGCAGACTATATTGGTGCCTATTATTCCTCAAAATTTTAAGGGGAAAAAAGTGGAATTTTTGAAAAACAATTTTTATCCGTTTTTTCCAAAAATCGAAATAGCTTTACTATTTTTAATTATATTTTGATTTTCTTCGTGGATTTCGAAAGAGTTAGAAAAACATAAAGAACTGGAAGAAAAGAAATCGGAATATATCAAAAATTGCAAAAATGGCAACGTTTTTAAAAAAAAATTCTAAAAAACTAACTTTTTCCTTAAAATTTAAAAATATTCGTAAAAAATGTAAATATGCTAATTGATGTTAATGTTTGTTAATGTATGTTAATGTTTATTGCTATGATAATTTAAGAAAATACGTGTCCCCTTATTTTTTATTTACAAAAACATATTTCATTGGCAAGCGAATTCTGAACAGGTCATCCGCCGCGCGGTCTGCATGATTTGAAATGGATTCGGTCATGGGGTATTTTGAATTTGTTTTTAAATACAAAACTATGAAATTATATATTTAAATTCAAATGTTTAATGAAAGGTTTGGAATAATATGAATTCAATCGTAAATGTCAATTTTTATCTCCTATGGTAAAAAAAAAAAGAAGTAATTTTATACTCACATGAAATTGTCAATTAGATTTATGTATCAGGGGTCATGAGAAGAATATTCACCTGCAACAAAGAATAAAATTGATTATGAATAATGACATTAATTTGTAAATTTTATACTGAGTTTTACAGCCTTGAAAACAAAGAAAGTTCAATTAAACGAATAAAATTTCTCATATAAGGTGTTGGGAAAATAAACATTAAAACTCTTTCTATTGAATTTTTTTAGAAACAGAATATTTGAGAAATCTCTTATGAGACTTTTGTTAGATTTTTTAGAATTACCATGTATTTATTATGTATTAAATCCATAAATACTGTGAGAAAAAAAATTTTGCCATTATTAATGTACACCACAAAAATGATCTCAACCATCGCTCTTCCATTTATGTTGAAATTCATTCAATTTTTTTTCAATGTTTGTTTTTTAATATATTCACCATTTCCATAAACTTCATGTTTTATTTACCACTGACTCTATGGGGATGAAAATACGCAGAGAAACGTATATAACGATGTATACGAGAAAAACTTTGTGCGGCTTGGACAATGAAATTTTCATGTAAACTCGTACGCGATAATGTGATGCTATTTTTATGCAAACTCATCTACGAGATAGAAAATTTCATTACACTCTGCCGTATGGATGATATAAAGGCCAGGCGTGTAAACAACGTCGCTGGACGTTGTCAGAATTCCTCCATGGGCTGACTGCTTAGATAATTAAATTTTTCAATACACTTGCACTTTAAAATATTTTATCATTTACGTTTATATTTTAACTCAAATTTTTTATAATTAAAAACTTCCACCATTCTTAAACAATAGATTATTTCAAATATTCTACAGTAATTCCAAATCAATTATGGAACAAACAAAATACGATTCTGTGGAAATTTTATGAAAATCCCGCACAATTTCCAGAGCAATTCTTTTGAAATTTAATAGAAATTCCAGATGTAGGAAATTTAATTCAATTACATGTAATCTATAAAAATCCGTAGAATTTTTTCAACAAAAAATAATGCCTTTTCTTTCAAAATTCCCTAGAAATTACTTTCTCTTTTAGAAATTCCCACCGCTGGCGCCACTTGTCGCGTTTTTTTCGACACGGTTCTACTGCACCACAATTTTGATCGTCAAAAGCGTTGGTAGCATAGTCAGTCATTTCAAGCGTAAATATTCGGCTTCGGGAAATGAAAACTGGCCGGATGAGACTGCTCGTTACAACTTCTCGCGGACTTCCACAAAGGACTTCCGGTTCAGAAAGCGTCATGTGAAATAGAGACAGAACGACACAAAACGAGGGCGGAAGAACGACCGAGTAGAAACGATTGCAGGACTCTGAATCCAAAAGAGCGTCGATTCTTAAAAGAGAAAAGGGGTCATGGAACTTTGCAAAGATTGTCTTTAAGAACAAGAGTCCTTTAGGAAGTAGTGAAACGCTATGAGTAATTTAAATGAGTTATAAGTCTCAGTTGTACGTCCTTTGCTTTAGAAACACCATTTCCTTTTTATTTTAGAAATTATTATCCTGTTTAATTGACTATTTCTCAAACTTTATGTATATTTTCTATATGTATATTTTCGATGTATATCGAACGTATATGTATATTTTCGAGTAAAAATATTCCGTTTGAGAAATGCTAACAACTCTACGAATGATGATAACGCAAATACTGATTCTTATTGTTTTTCTGGCAAATTGCTTGCATTTTGCTGGTAATTGTTACGTGACTTTGTTGACACTTTTGATTGAACTTCTTCGACAACTGTTGCTTATATATTGCTCGAAATTTTTGCTTGCACATCGTTGGTAATTATTCCTTGCGCTTTGCTATTAACTGTTGCTTGCACTATGTTGCCAATTGTTGGTTGGAGTTTACTAGCAATTTTTACTTGCACTTTGTTGGAAATTGTTGCTTGCATTTTGTTGACAAAAATTGCTTGCACTATGTTAGTCATTGTTTCTTGCGCACTACTGACAACTATTACTTGCACTATGTTGGCAATTGTTGTTTGCAGATTGCTGGTAATTTTTGCTTACACTTTTTTTGGCAAGAGTTGCTTGCACTTTGCTGGAAATTATTGCTTCTGTTTTGTTTGCAAGAGTTACATGCAGTTTGCTGACAATTTTTGCCTGCCCTTTACTGGAAATTGTTGCTTGCACTTTGTTACAAATCGATGCTTGGACTTTGTTGGTAATTTTTGCTTGCACTTTGTTGAGTTGCTTGCACTTTGCTTGAAGTTATTGCTCGTGTTTTGTTTGCAAGAGTTGTCTGCAGTTTACTGGCGATTCCTGCTCACCCTTTACTGGAAATTGTTGCTAGCAGTTTGTCAGAAATCGATGCTTGAACTTTATTGGTAATTATTGCTTGCACTATGGTGGCAATTGTTCCTTGCAGTTTGCTAGTAATTATTGCTTGCACTGTTTGGCAAGAGATGCTTGCACTATGTTGGAAATTGTTGCTTGTGCTTTGCTAACAACTGTCGTTTGCACTGTTTCGGCAATTCTTGCTTGCACTTTCCTGGAAATTGTTGCTTGTGTTTTATTGGGAAGAGTGTCTTGCACTTTACTGACAACTGTTGTTTGTGTTTTGTTGGCAACTGTTGCTTACACTTTGCTGGCAACTGTTGCTTGTACTTTGCTTCCATAAAAATAGTTTTGCCTAGAATTTTTTCGAGAATTTCTTTCGAATCTCTAAGCTTAGGTCTTTTCATGGATCTCCAAAATAGAAAAAGGCCCGTTTTCAGAAGAACACTTAAACTAAAAAAATAATCGTTTTATTCGTAGACATCATAACCATCAAAATCGTGTTTCTTGGAATCAGCTTATCAGAAATGTGGTAGAAAATATATAGTACAAGGCTAAAGTTAGTGCACCCTCCTGCAATAATGGAACATGGAACGCACGCAAACTTATGAGACAGGCCTGAGACTGGCGTTATACCATACGAAGACAATGGAATTAATGTTTGTTCCACCTTCATCTGTCTGTCTTCCAAAGTTTCTGGTTCGACTTACCAAGGAGTCGGAGCATAAAGTCTGCGTCTGCGACTCGTTCAAAATTGCCTTACGAAAGTGCTCTTATACGTCTTGCGTGGCTTTTAAGGGGACGGAGATACGAATTGGAGAAAGGATCTTGACTTTCAGCGATGTCGATTCCTGTTTTCTTTACAGTAAAAGCCTCTATTTTCTGAAACAAACGACTCCTCGCAACAAAAAACTTAAGGCTTACAACTATTTCAAAATTCAATTTGTACACCTTTAACGTGAATCTGGTTCATTTTTAACTTTTCACTTGAATTGTTTTCGAAATTAATTACTTTTAAAAATTAATTACTCTATTAAAAATTAATAAACGTCCAAAATTTCTGGGCTTACGTAAATGTAGGAAAGAAATATTACACAATAAGATAAAATATTTTTAAAGTTCATGACCTGAGAGTTTGACATTTCCTTTGAACGTATGATTGAAAGTTTCAGGCGATTGGTTTTAAAATATTTTAATCATTCTTTCAATTAATGAAATTGTCGACATTATTTTTCCGCCCTATAGCAACCCGTTTTTTTAGAAATTAAAAAAATCTAAAAATGTCAAAAAACTGCAGTCGTAAGGAAAGTGTAACGAACTTATATAAGAAGAATATAACGTCTTAACGTCTTAACAGAAACTTGGAAGATTTCATCATCGTTGGATAAACTTTCGTCTCAGAGAAGGAACCGATGGTCGAAAACTAAGCACCAAGTTTCTGCATAAGCTTTGCACCTTAATCCTCAAAAAGACGAGTCCTCCAAAGAGATTCTCATTCTCTCTTTTATCCAAGAATATTTACCAAGTTTCTTCTGCTTTGATACAAACTTCTCGAATCGAACTTTTCTCAAAGGACAAAGAAAGTACAAATCAATAAAATGAATATTTCAACAAAAGTTATTTCAAAAATATATACTTAAAAAATCGACAGAAATAAATGTATTTTAAATGAAAATCTCTAAAATCTAAAAGGAGTAATGAAAAATACGACATAATTTAAAGTAAATGATAAGGGTTTGATATTGAATATCGAACAATTTCGCTTTTAAACTTTGAAGCATGCACACTGTTTACTGAATTATTAATTCTCTACAAATGGATAATTGAAACAAGCGCAATGCAGTTCGCTAAAATCGGACAATATTTGTTATACAATATACATACTGCTGAAATGCAAACTTGATTCAAAACAGATGTATTTCAGTGAAACCAATATCGCTTTATTTTATAACATTTCTTCACTGAATGAGTTTGTTATTTAGTATTCAATTTAGCTGGAAATGGAAATAAAGGTTATTGTGTATATGTTTGCCTGGGGGAATTTTCAAAATACAATTGAAATTTATGTACAATAATTAGAGAATATTTTCCTCTAACAATTAAAAAATAATAAATTTGTGAAAAAAGAGAAAAATAATGGTTAAATAGTTTCCCAATGAATTTATGGTTTTATTCCTTCAATCACGAGTCTAAAAGACCGAAAATTTTCAAGAGTAGAATTCCTCATTTAATTTTACGAAAATCTTAATTTGAGGACGAAGCTTGAAGTACGTTTGCTTCCTCTTATCTCGTTCAATATCGTTCATGTTTTTTAATTGCAATATTGGCTTAAAAGGTACTTGCTCGTTCAAAGAACACGAGGACTGTGAAAAGACGTTATGGATGGAGAAGAGAAAATGGGAGAAAGAGAGAAATGTGGGCAGAGAAATGATAAAGGAAGATACTGTCAGAAGACGAAGTCTCGAAAGTCCTCTTGGAAAAGGCAGCATAAGTTTACTCTGAACTCGAAAGGACTCGCCATGTCCTTTTCATCAGGATATGATGAAGCTTCCTTTCGAGTATACTTCTCTTAATGAGGCAGTTTCTGATATTATGAAACAAGTAATTCTAAACTCCTTGGAACCAAAACTATTAGAAACATAAACTCAATTCAGAAGAA
This sequence comes from Euceroptres primus, assembly GCA_037177015.1. NCBI lineage: Eukaryota > Metazoa > Arthropoda > Insecta > Hymenoptera > Figitidae > Euceroptres > Euceroptres primus. The sequence continues at coordinate 11,154 of JBAGKK010224089.1, read as the reverse complement.
ATAATGAAATCTTATTAAATTTCAGATAATTTAAATCTTGTAAAAAATATTAGGAAATATAATGAAAAAGATTAAATAGTATAAATAAATAATGATAAATAATTTAAATAATAAAGAAAAATAATGAAAAATAATTTTTCCGAGGTTAATCATTTTTAACTGGTGGAAATGCAGATCCTTTTTGCCTGTACAAATGGCTGAAAAGGACGCTCAAGACCTGCATTCGCAAATGATAAGTGAGATGCAAATAACAACTCACATTCGTATCTGCAGTAGTCACGAAATAATAATTCGTGGGTGTCAGGGGAGGGTGGATTTTGAACTGAAATGGCGGAAAATGGAGAACAGTTTGGACATGAGTCATGTTTAAAATATTTCCCAAGAGACAGTTGGGATTAAAAATCGGAGAAGCGAAATTGTAGGTTCTCAACCTGATTTTGAAATTCGTTCAACTGCAGATTACAGTCGAAGTTTCTAAAAACACGCAATAAATTAATTCAAAATGATTGATATTAGTATTCAATCAATAAATAAACATTCGTGAAACATAACCTTATAGTTTATTATAAATTAATAAATTGTTAATAACAATTGAATTGTTATAAACAATGGTAGGTGAGTTTTGAGTGGTTTTGGATATTTATTAAGCGATTTTCATTTTTAATCCAATTTAAAGTAACATAAAAACATATGAAGACAAAACGGAATATACTTCTTATTGTTATAAACAAATTTTATAAACAAATGCACAGTTTGAGCAATCTTTAAGGGTTTAAAATACTTTTTTTAACGTACTTTGTTAGTCTTTCTAGTGATACTTTTGTAAATTAAATTGTCATTTCATGACAAATGTCATTGTTATAAACAAATGCGCAGTTTGAGAAATTTTTGAGTGTTTGAGGTACTTTTTGTTTTAAATGTACTTTGTTTGACGTGGCAGTGATGTTTTAATAAACTATATGGTCATTTCATAACAATTTTGTGATTGTTATAAACAAATGCACAGTTTGAGCAATTTTTAAGTGTTTCAGTTACTTTTTTTTAAACGTACTTTGTTAGTCTTGCTAATGATACTTTTCTTAATTATATTGTCATTTCATGAGAAATGTGATTGTTATAAACAAATTTTATAAATAAATGCGCATTTTGAGCAATTTTTGAGTGTTTGAGGTACTTTTTCTTTAAATGTGCTTTGTTGGTCTTAACAATATTACATTAATACAGTTTGGTGTTCTTATAGGATAAATATCAGAAGGTTCTTAGTTTTCTTTAACTAATAGTTCCTGTGCTTCTGGGTCTAGTTTCGATCTTGACTTTGTTGCGAGATTTCTTTTATTAAAAAATCGCTCAAACTGTGCATTTTTTATAAAATTTGTTTATAACAATCACAAAATTGTCATAAAATTGCAACATAGTTTATTGCAACATCACTCTCTAGACAAACAAAGCATTTTTAAAAAAAGAAAGTACCTCAAACACACAAAAATTGCTCAAACTGCGAATTTGTTTATAAAAAATGTTTATAACAATAAGAAAAAAATTTCGTTTTGTCTTCATATGTTTTCATGTTACTTTAAATTGGATTTAATACGAAAATCGCTTAATAAATATCCAAAACCACTCAAAAATCACCTGTAAAATTGTTTATAACAATACAATTGTTAATGACAATTTAATAATTTATAGTAAACTATTAGGTTATGTTTCACAAATATTTATTTATTGATTGAACACTAATATCAATCATTTTGAATCAATTCCGTGTTATTATAGTAACAATATTTTAAATTTTACGATTTCTTCCAACTTTGTGTATAAATAAAGTAAACAATAATTTTTTTTTTAAATCGGCCTCGAGGCATCTCTTAAGAATTTAGTTAGCTTCAGTTTTCAAAAAAAATTTTAAATCGGTTAAAAATTGTAGCCGGAATCGTATTTTAAACATTTGTTTGTCATTTTGCCCCACTGTGAGTTGCAAGTAAAGTTCAAGTAAACGCTGCAAAAACTTTGCAAACAAAGTTTAAGATAACGTTGCAAGCAATAATTACTAGCAAATTGTATTTAAATGACAAGCAAACATTCCAGCAAAATGCAAGCAAAGTTCTAGTAAAGTGCAACCCACGTTGAGAGTAAAACACAAACAAAGTTGTAACAATGTTGCAAGCAAAATACAAGCAGACTTTGAAAACAAACTTACAAGAACGTTGCAAGCAAAGTTGTAAACAAAGTTCAAAGAAACGCTGCAAGCAATGTTGTAAACAAAGTTCAAGCAAACGTTGAAATCGAAGTAGTAAACAAAGTTCAAGCAAACGTTGCAAGCAAAGTTGTAAACAAAGTTCAAGAAAACGTTGAAATCGAAGTAGTAAACAAAGTTTAAGCAAACGTTGCAAGCAAAGTTGTAAACAAAGTTCAAAGAAACGCTGCAAGCAAAGTTGTAAACAAAGTTCAAAGAAACGCTGCAAGCAATGTTGTAAACAAAGTTCAAGCAAACTTTGAAATCGAAGTAGTAAACAAAGTTCAAGCAAACGTTGCAAGCAAAGTAGTAAACAAAGTTCAAGCAAACGTTGCAAGCAAAGTTGTAAACAAAGTTCAAGAAAACATTGAAAGTAAGCATTACTTGCTATCTGAACCCTTCCTTACGTCTTAAGAAATTTAAAGCCTTTATGAAAGAAAATAAAACGAAAATCGTGAATTAAAATTAATTAAGATTCATAGAAAATTCAGTACAGCCGCAAATCTCTACAACTTCGTGCGGCTCACTTTCAAGACGCCTGGAGTCGTCTAGATTTTCCTCACGCCATTTTCATTCGCGTTTTTTTTTTCCTTTGCCAGCAAAACGAACACACTCGAGGATTCGTCGGTCGTGGACTTTGGAGACAGATATCCATCGCTCATCCACGACTTATGAATAACGTACGAGTTTGCTTATAGGTTCCTTGGTGAGGGGAAGGAGGAGGATGGAACTGGAACTCCAAGGGGGTGCAGAAGGAAAGAAGAGAGCGAACGTGGCCTATGCTTTCATACATAAATAATCGTCCGCAAGACTGCGTGGAGCCGCGGGAATTTCAGTTTCTGCTGCAGTATTTTCTTGCAGAAAACTGCCAGTCTGCTGGGCACTTTTTAGCTGTGACAGGACGTCGGTCTAGGGCGTCAGAAATCTTTACTTTCCTTATTCACTCCTTCAATGTCAGGGTACATATCGAATTTTTATGAAACCTTAGAGGTCTGTGCCGACGCCCAGAGGTCCAGAAATGGATTTTCGAGGTCAAATTCGTCCAGAGGTCACATTTTTTTACCCGAGGTACTAAATTGGTCTATTTTGAAATTTATTTTATTTTTTCAGATAGGAAGAAGATAGAAAACAAAATTTATTTATGAAATTCAATAAATATTTAAAAACAATCGATAAATAATATGTACGATAGTTAAACCCACTGTCAAAACGAATTAGTGACAAAAAGGAATCTTAAGTAAGTCTTAAGTGGAACTTTATCAGGGTGGCGAATCATCCACCGATTTCAAATATCTGGTCATTTCCCGGTTTTTCCTGGTCACATTATCAATTTTTCTTTTCTTTTTGTTTGGACGACTAAGAACCATTCGTAATCGAAAAATTAATTTTTTGAACAGTACCAAAGTCTGGCTTTTTCTTTTCTCATTATCAATTTTAACTTTTCCAGGTTAAGGCAAAAACATTATTTGATTGTTTTAAGTGTACCCATAACTTTTATTATTAAATTACAATTTATTCAACATTAGATATATTGATTAACATTATATTTGACATTAGATATTTAGACATTAGCCATTAGATATTGATTTACATTAGATTTGACATTAGATATATAATTTGATGCTTAAAATTTAAAACTTGAAGAACTTTTGGGGTTGCAAAATAGGACTTTAGGACGTTAATAAATTTTAGGACATTAACTTTTAGTAGAAGAAAGTTTGGTGCAGAAACTTTAATTTTACTTATTTTACCGATTTTGTAATGGAATTCTCAAAATTCCAGGTTTTAAAAAAAAATTGCCGGTTGTCAGGTCAAGTTGCCACCCTGTTCATCGGTTGAGAAATTCGATATCTGCGCAATAAATTAATTATATACGCCATCATAAGTTACTATGGTTAAATTTAATTTGCGCAAGTTTGAGCATTTTTTTGTAGCCAATTTGGGCCCTCGTTGGTTACGTCGCCGATAGGCGCCGCCGAATATTGAACGGCGCCACGTCGCAGTGGTCCGAACCAGGAATTTACTGTTCAAAAAAGTCTGCAGCCTTCAGTTGTTCAGTATTCATCCGATTTAAAATTTTTTTAAAAATTACTGTTGAATTTTTAAGAGATCTTTTATCTGCGATTTTTGCGATAAATGCGATTTTTAAATTTGGCTTTGTTTATATTTATTTATTTAACTCAAAGTGTGGTAAAAAGGGCAATTTTGCAGTTTTTGTTTTTTTTCTCTTTAGGAACGATTGTTATAAATAATTATCACAAAAAAGTTAATAGTTTCTGAGTTTTCTGCAAATTGCACCCCTTTTTTTAGTTTCATTGCTTGATATGCTCATAGAAGTTGCAAATTCTTATTATCAGTTGTCAATTATTTTTATAAGCAAATTCGATAAACAAAAGCAACATTTTGTCATTTTCGCAAGCGAGTTTGCTTCTAAATGCGTTAACGGAGAGGCCCAGCTACAGAAAATTGATGAGTATTAACAATTGCAATTTTGTATAAACAAACTGGATAAACAAAAACAAAATTTTGAGAATGTCCCACGCGAGTTTGCTTCAAAATGCGTTAACGGAGAGGCCCAGCTACAGAAAATTGATGAGTATTAACAACTGTCATTTTTTATAAACAAACTAGATAAACAAAAGCAAAATTTTGTCATTTTTTAAAGCGAATTTGCTTCTAAATGCGTTAACGGAAAGGCCCAACTACAGGAAATTGATGAGTATTAACAATTGTCATTTTTTATAAACAAATTGAATAAACAAAAACAAAATTTTGGCAATTTCACACGCGAGTTTGCTTCTAAATGCGTTAACGGAGAGGCCCAGCTACAGGAAATTGATGAGTATTAAGAGTTGTCATTTTTTATAAACAAACTGGATAAACGGAAGCAAAATTTTGGTACTTCCCCGCAGAATCTTTGGTTTTTTCACGCGAATTTGCCTCTAAATACGTTAACGGAGAGGCCTAACTACAGGAAATTGATGAGTACTAACAATTGTCATTTTTTATAAAGAACTGGATAAAAAAAGCAGTTGGTATTTTCGCGCAGAATCTTTGTTTTTTTACGCAAGTAAGCCTCTAAATGCGTTACCTGAGAGGTCTAACTACCGAACATTGTTAATTAATAACCATTGCCATTGTTATAAACAATGGCACATTTTTGTTTGGAATTTAAATCCTTAACTTTTATAAACAAATATAATAAACGCAAATCCATTTTAAATATTGCATTAACATTTCAGGGTAAAAAAGTATATTTTTTCAACTTCTCTTCGAAATGACTCAATAAAGTAGGATCTCTACGAATATTTGATTTAAATTGAATTTCTCTATTTGCATAAAGAAGTTTAATAAACAAAAACCATTTTTAAAAGTGCTGTAAAAAAATTCTACAAATTCTTCTTTTTTTCATATTTGTTAAGGCTGCATGTACACTTAATACAAAAAATGTCTTATTGTTTATAACAATAGCAATTTTTATTAATTAACAATGTTCTGTAGTTAAGCCTCTTCATTAACTCATTTAGAGGAAACTTGCGTAAAAAAACCAAAGATTCTTCTCGAAAATGCTAAAATTTTGATTTTGTTTATCCAGTTTGTTTATAAAAAATGACAATTGTTAATAATCATGAATTTCCTGTAGTTGGCACTCTCCGTTAACGCATTTCAAGACAAACTCGAGTGAAAAAATCGAAGATTCTGAGCGAAAATGACAAAATTTTGTTTTTTTAAATCTAATTTGCTCATAAAAATAATTGCTATCATATTTTAACAACTGATAATGATAATTTGCAACTTATATGCGCATATCAAGCAAAGAAACTGTAAAAAGGGGTGGAGTTTGCAGAAAACTGAGAATCTAATAATTTTTTTATGATAATTGTTTAAAACAATAATAATTTTATATATTTTTTATACATGTTTACCATTCAATGTTGCGCTAGAGATATAATATCGCAATTACAGTCCAAAAAAATTTTTTTGTTTATCAAATCACTCCATTGTTTATTTGTTGGCTTAATTTGCTTATAATAATTAAGTTGATTATTATGCAAATTATTCGAATCCTGGAAGTACCCCCGCATGGATTTAAGACGTTTTGTGATATTTGACAATCGCTCTTAAAGAGAAAAAAAACAAAAACTGCAAAATTGCTCTTTTTACCACACTTTGCGTTAAATAAATAAATATAATCAACGCCAAATTTAGAAATCGCGTCTCACAAATCTCTTAAAAATTTATTTAACTTAATTTAAAAAGAAAATTTTAAATCGGATAAAAACTGGAGGCTGTAGACTTTTTTGAACAATAAATTCCTGTTTCGGACCACTGAGCGCCGGCGCGTCGAAAGAATATCGGCGGCGACTCATAGGCGTGATTTTTCCAGGTAGAAAAAATCGGCGGCGCACACAGTGGGAAAAAAATGAATTTTTTGGTTCAAAATAACGTACAGCCCACAAATATTGATCGATTTTGACGTAAAAAATTTTAAAAAAGCTGATAAAATTTTTCAGAGAGTTATCGAGCCTGATTTTTTATTTAGATTTTCAATTTTTTCATAAATAAACAAATAAGACGAAAAAATGACCATTTTCTCTATTTAACGTTCCCGATGCTCGTCAATAACAGGAAAATTGTTGCAATCGCCTACTTTTCATAAAGTAGCATTAGTTAAAGATGTTCCATCATGATATAATCAACAAAAATTTTTGTATAAACAAATTATTTGTTGAAAGTGTGTTTTCTATAATTTTCAATAATTTTACGTTTTTTAAAGTTACATTGCAAGCAATTTGGGTGGAAACAATATCATAATGGAGAAAATTTCTCTTAAGATTATTTTTGATAATTTTATAAACAAATTTAATAAACAAATGTATTTTCAGGCATTTGTCGACAGAAAAATTAGTTTTTTTTCGATGCCAGTTCTTTTAATTAGGAACTTCATGATAATTTCAGCAAAATTCATGATTAGTTGGTAGCTTTTATCGTTTTTTAAACAAATTTAATAAACAAATGCATTATTCAGGCATTCGCCGACAGAGAAATTCGGTTTTTCTTATGTCAGTTCTTTTAATTAGGAACTTTATGATAATTTCAGCAAAACTCATAATTAGTTGATTAATTTGATGTTTTTTCAAAAACAAATTTAATTAAAAAATGCATTATTCGGGCATGTGTTGCCGGGAAAATTCGTTTCCTTCGCTGCCAGTCCTTTTAATTAGGAACTTAATGATAATTTCAGAAAAATTCATAATTAGTGGATAAATTTTATGATTTTTGTAAACAACTTTAATAAACAAATGCATTATTCGGGCATTTGTCGACGGAAAAACTCGTTTTTTTAAATGTCAGTCCTTTTAATTAGGAACTTTACGATAATTTCAGCGACATTCATAATTACTTGATAATTTTATGTTTTCTTCAAAAGCAAATTTAATAAACAAATGCATTATTCGGGAACCTGTCAACAAAAAAAGTCGTTTCTTTTGATTTCAGTCCTTTTAATTGGGAAGTCCATGGTAACTTCATCAACACTCACACTTAGTTGATAAATTGTATGATTTTTTAAAACAAATTTAATTAACAAATGCATTATTTTTGAATTTGTCCACGGAAAAATTCGCTTTTTTTCAATGTCAGTTCATGATAATTTCAGCAACAATCATGATTATTTAATAAATTGTATGATTTTTTTTTAATTTAATAGACAAATGCAATATTTCGGCATTTTTTGAATTATTATGGTGCAGCCTACTAAAAGAACTGAATTTGAAAAAAAAAATATTGTCGACAAATGCCCCAATAATGCATTTGTCTATAAAATTTGTTTTAAAAAAATCATATAATTTATCAAATAATCATGAATGTTGCTGAAATTATCATGAAGTTCCCAGTTAAAAGGACTGACATTGAAAAAAACGAATTTTTCCGTCCACAAATGCCTGAATAGTGCATTTGTTTATTAAATAAAAACAAATTTTATAAACAAATGCACACAAAAGCTATCAACTAAATATGAATTATGCTAAAATTATCATGAAGTTCCTAATTAAAAGAACTGACATAGAAAAAAGCGAATTTTTCTGTCGACAAATGCTCGAATAGTGCATTTGTTTATTAAATTTGTTTTAAAAAATGATAAAAGCAATCATCTAATGATGAATTTTGCTGAAATTGTCATGAAGTTCCTAATTAAAAGAAGTGACAAAAAAACGAATTTTTCTGTCGACAAATGCCTGAATAATGCTTTTGTTTATTAAATTTGTTTATAAAATTATCAAGAATAATCTTAAGAGAAATTTTCTCCATTATAATATTGTTTCCACCCAAATCTTTTGCAATGTAACTTTAAAAAAAGTAAAATTATTGAAAATCATAGAAGACACATTTTCAACAAATAATTTGTTTATAAAAAATTTTTTGTTTACTATATCATGATGGAACATCTTAAACTAATGTTACTTTATGAAACGTAGGCAATTGCGACAATTTTCCTGTTATTGACGAGCATCGGGAACGTCAAATAGAAAAAATAGTCATTTTTTTCGTCTTATTTGTTTATTTATAAAAAAATTGAAAAACCAAATAAAAAATCAGACTTGACAACTCTCTGGAAAATTTTATCAGCTTTTCTTTCAAATTTTTTACGTCCAAATCGGTCAATATTTGTGGGCTGTACGTTATTTTGAAACAAAAAAGTCATTTTTTTCCCACTGTGCGGCGTGGCGCGGCGGCGCAGATCTCTATGAAACCTAAATTTTATTTTTAATACAAATTTAATTTAAACTGTTTCCACAAAAAATACAATTTTTTCCACAAGAAATTCTATTTTTTGTGGAGACTGCATTTCATTCGAAAAGGCATTGTGAGACAAGTATGAAAAAAAGGAAATAAGATTACATATAATATTTAAAAAGTACAATTAAAGATCTCTTTTCCAGCAACGATAAAACATTTGGATTCAGGGCTGGAAATGGTGAAAGGAACGAACCAGAACGATTTTTTTCAAAGGAGGAAAAATCGAGCGAAAAATCCTCTGAGGAGGAAACTAGACTAGAGGAAGGTTGAAATTAACGGCGAGAGAGGGAAAAAAGTCGGAAATTAAAGAAAGGGAAAAATAAAAAAAGAAAGAATGAAAACGGAAAGGACGAGAAGGGTTACGCAGACCATGTCTGGGAAGCGTTTGCCAAGTTACAGGGTTTTCGGACAGATTTTAGGAAAAGGGCCCAAGAACGGGAAACGCGTCGTGTGGAATAAGAGGCAGAGACTGGACCGGAGACCAGACACAAAGAACATGAGAACGCCGGTGGTTAATGAGTCGAGTTCTCTCTTGGCTTCTTGTTCTTCAAGTGAAAGCTCGCCTGTTCTTTCGGACAATATGATGCCCGTGCTCGCAAAAAATCACTTTTTTTACAATAAAATAAATAAGAATACGAATAAAATAAATATAAAATCGATAGTTTTTTTCTGAAAACTTGGGCTAGATAAAATTTTTAAAATGTTAAATAAAAGCGTCTAAACGTTTCGACTTTGATGTTTTCAATTTGAAAGTCAAATGATTAGAAATGAAAGAGTTTCAATTTTGAAGGACTGAGATAAAAAAAATGGAAAATAAAAAAGGGGTTGGGGATTCTGCGGAGACTGAGGTTTATGTATCTGCCGGAACTAATTATCCCATAATTCACTTTGTCCGGTATAGCAACGTTGCTCTCTGCTTATCCACACTCGCTTCCTTTCCTTCTCCATCTTTCTTTATTTATTATCTGTTTTTTCAGCTCTTTTTCTTTGTTTCTTTCTCGTTTTTATCTTTTTGTCTCTTCCCTCTCAGCCCTTCTTCTTTATCTTGTTATTTTTCCAAGGCAGGCTACCAAGTAGCGAATTCAGCTTCGTTTTCTTTTCATTGCTGGCGCCTCCTAATGGTGTTAAATCGCGGTACGACTTTCTTGGCTACCGCGTTAAACTAGCTCTTACCGCACGGTGACAAAAGGATTTTTTCACTCGTGAAAAAACTGTTAAGTATTTGAAAAATAAAGTCACTCGGATAGAAAAATAATTCCTGAAGAATTCTTGATGTTTTATGGATCAGTTGATACTAGTGATGTATTCAAGTGAGATCTCGACTTTCAAGATCTTATCTCGATGTTGTCTTGTCATCAAGAATCTTGAAAAAATCATTGAATGGCACTAATCTATATGTTACCATGGTTACCTAAACATTTTCAACCTATTTTGTATTGTCGAAAGCAAGACTTCTCGAAAAAAACATAAAAAACATTGGTAACATCTCGATACCCCCAAATTTTAATTCTCCCAAAGTTTATTTTCCCCAAAAATAAATAAGTGCAGATCACATGTTATGAAGATAAATAACCAGTTCGACACATTTTAAGTTATGTTAGTGTTTTTCAACGATAATTTATATTTTTTAAGAAAAATCATTACTCCTTGATGGAAAATTACAAGTTCACAAAATTTGAGGTTATGCTACAGTTTTTCTAGGAAAATTAATATTTTTATTGAAAAGTCATTACCTCTGCATGGAAAATTACAAGTTCGTAAAATTTTAGGTTATGTTAGGGTTTTTCGTCAGAAATTAATGTTTTTATAGAAATATTAGTACTTTTTGATGGAAAATTACAAGCATGTAAAATTTTAGGTTATGTTAGAGTTTTTCGAGGGAAATGAATATTTTTATAGAAATATTAGTACCTCTTGACGAGCAATTACAAGCTCGTGAAATTTTAGGTCATGTTAGGGTTTTTCGATGGAAATGAATACTTTTATAGAAATATCAGAATAGAATTATTATTATTATTATTATTATTATTATTATTTATCAGAATTTGGAACTCGAAAGTTCATTGCCTCATCTACCCGAGACCGCCACGCGTCTCTATCCTGTGCATCATCCATCCACT
>JBAGKK010223985.1:0-21826 GCA_037177015.1 Euceroptres primus | reverse complement strand
GCAGCTAGACATCGCCGTCTTGAAGTTGAACTGAAGACGAATCAAGTCGAACCCAAGTCGAAGAATTTTTACTCGGGAAACCAATATTTCGTTCATTTGAAAGTTTAGAGTTTCTAACATATTTGGATTCAAACAAACTTTTATTATACATATTTTATTAGCTTTTACTTACAACCAGGTTGTCTGAAAACATTTATTCAGTATTGACTCAATGTTGTCTCAATATTTCCTCAATATTGAGTAACAATTTTGAAAATTGATGCAATACTGCTTGTCAACATTTTCAATATTGCTAGCAATATTCCGTTAATATTGTTAGCAAAATTGCGTCAATATTGTTAGCAATATTTCGTCAATATTACTAACAATATTGCGTCCGTTTGCATCAATATTGAAATGTTCGCCTTTTAATATTGCCGAAAATATTGAAGCGACATTGTCTAACTATATTGATACAATCTTCATGAGTAATATTTCCGAAAATTTTGACTCAAAAAATATTGATTTAATATTGCTACCAATATTGAGGTAATGTTGAAGCAAGTACATGGAGTTACTATTTTGTCAATATTTACTGCGAACTTCGTTATAAATAAAAACTAGTAAAATAATAAGTACATTTTTTATTATGAACAAAATATTGACTCTTATTGCCTAGGGTGGCGCTTAAAAATTGAAATTCATATCTTCCAACGCTACCCGTCTAATTTTGTCCTCATGGTAAAAGGAACTCCCAGGAATTTTTGAAATTTTTTGAAAAAGTTTTAGTTGTGAGGGGGCATTTTTTTAATTTGGCAATTTTTCAAATTTGTTACATGATACTTCTTTAATTTCAAATAGAGTAATGCACCATCATTTTCTTTTACTTGAAAACATTTTTTCTACATTGTTTTAACAGTTTAAAAATCGTCAAAAAGGCAAAAATCACTAAAATAAAAAATATAAAATTTTTTCAGAGAGATACTCTATTCAAGATAAAGAAGTAAAACTTTTTCAACTTATTTGAAATTGATGTTAATTTAGTCGAATTCATAAAGTCATTTTTTGATCCTTAAAAAAATTCTAATTTTGAGCAACAATTTTTTATTCATTTTGAATTGTATAGTCTTACTTGCTACCTAAAACTGAATATAAAAAATTTCCCTACGATTTTTGTACCAATAGAACAAATTTGAAAAAATTCTAAATTTTAAAAGTTTTAAAAATTTGCCGCCATTACTAAAACTTTTGTTAAAAATTTGAAAGAATTCCAGGAAGTTTCTCTCACTAAGCGGAAAAACCTGGACGCATACCGTTTTGGAAAATACGACTTTCAATTTTTAAGCGCCATTCTAATGTTGCCTTAAAATTGTCTCAATATTGAGTAGCAATATAGAATCAATATTCTTCGAATCGAAATATTACTCATCAAGGTGGTGTCAATATTGATACAATTTTGACGCAATATTGCTGACAAAATTAAGAATCTTGACAAACAATATTGCATCAATATTGATACAATGTTGACAAGCAATATTGAAAATGTTGACAAGCAATGTTGCATCAATACTTATACAATTTTCGCTACTTTCCACTCAGTGATTAAGAAAAGTACCTTTACCATAGGAAGTGGTCTAGCACGGCTGGCATTCCCAGCAAAGATAATTACGCTAATCATGTCCGATGTTCCTGGAGACAATATCAGCGAAATAGCTGGAGCCCCAACTCTAAACGAGTCATGGACCAATGAAGTAAATACAATTTTAAATAAGTACCATTTTCACGACGCTCTATCTATCTCCATGAAAAAAATTCTAGAAGAAATTCCTTCGCCTGTATCAAAAAAGATGATTAATGCCAATGGGAAATTTAAATTTGTTGATTATCACATCATAGCAGGAATCACAGATGCTATGGATGGTATGGCAAAGGCTGCCTTCAAATTGGGATACGTTCCAGTCAAAGTGAGTACCTCTTGTGTGGGTACAGTACGGAAGATGAGTCGAGAGTATGTCAAATTTGCATCCCTTATGATCCTGGCTGTGGAGGGGAAGATATCAAAGTTAGAATTCTATGATGCTATGATCAGTAGCACAATAATACCTCTCACAGAAGAAAAAGTGAAGGATATTTTTCCATCGAAGGAAAAATGGGGATTAGGTCTGTGTCTCCTGTTGGGTGGACGACCTTTCAGCAATATGGTTGATGCACATGGTCGAAGTGGTCCGAATCAAGAGCTTGCTTTATATTTTTCAATGTACTGGTACCTAAGATGTAGACAGTATCCAATCTTGAATGAATACGTCGTTTGGTTTCTGGGTGGAAGTTCTTCTGGGAGAGATGGAAATACTCAAGTAGCTGGGGCATACGGATATAAAGATCTGGCCACTGGAGCCTATAGAACCTCTCAGGAATTAAATGATCGATATAAGAAAGCTAGATTGAGGATGAAAAAATTAGAGGAGCAGGATCCGGAAAGTAACGATGCAAAGGTTTATGAATTTCTACCATTTAAATTTCTTTAAGTATTTTTAAAGTATTTTTATACAGTTAAAAATTTAACAAAAAATTTTTAAAACAGGAAGCCTTGCAAATGGTGAAAAAACTAGAAAGTGAAAGATCTAAAGTAACAGCCATATTACCAGACGAAGTCCTTGGAAACAATAACACAAATTTCTTCTTTTTGAACATCAATGATGGTGAAGAACTCCTGGAACTCGGAGACGGTTCAGGATATACGTACACGAATGTTCGAGATTTGCACGTGATTCGAATAGTTCGTTTCCAATGTAATTGTGATGGTTCCTGTTTCCATAAAAATTCAGAAATCCATAAGTCGAAAAATTGCACAGATCAATCTTGTCCCATAATCCAGGATGAAAATCCAGATCGAAAGTCACAATGTTGCGTCAAAATTGGACCACGTAGAGAAAAAGATTATTAAAATTGCAGTCCTGAATGCTGACAGTCAGAGAAATACAATTTAGTATACTTTTCATATCAATATACTTTGTATAAACATGAAGCATTTCCATAAAATCACCATTGCTGGTTTTCTTTTTTTCGCTTTGAATTTCCGCGCTACTATCCTGGCGGAAATTAGATTCCTACTTGTGAAAGAACTTCATCTCTTGCTGAGAGGAAGATAAGATTTTATTTGAATATTTTAAGTTAAGTATGAAGCGTTTAGAATGTATTTTGTCTCTTGTAATTTTTTTTTCGTCTTGAACATTTGAAGGGTGGCACGGCAAAGAGGATTGACGTAAACTTTTTGAAATAGAATTTTGGGCCCAAAAATGTGATAAATTTAAATACACATCCTGATAATATTATTTTTATAAAATCAAGTTTTTTTCAAAATTTCAACCAAAACTAAAACCAAAAGAGTACATAAAACTTGATTCGTTTCATCCTGAAATGAATGAAAAATTGGTTTTTTATCCTAAATTCAGTTGTATAGTGTAAATTTAAATTCATTGAATGAACGTGTTCGCTATAGGTTTAATAAGAATTTATTTTTAAAAACTCACTTTTATAGAAACATTTTTCTGCAGACTAACAATATAAGGCCCAATTTTTAATTTTATATGCAATAAGGTGTTGATCAAAATATCTTATCATCAGACAAAGTATGGTCGCAACGTTGACATCTCCAGACTATCTAAGAATACGAATTTATTTTCTGACTCACTAGATTTTTATGCAATTTCTCAGTTTATCTTTCGACTAGCGTTGCAGAATGTACTAAGTGTAATTAATGAACAATAGCGCGACGTAATAAAATCTATGCTCGACTTTACACCTCATTTACATTACAATGTTTATGCGCACATTATATTATACTAGCCCTACGCAACTGTCAACAATGCGTCCAATGATATACTATCTTATTTGAAGCTATTTTTCATATTATTTTAATTTAAATTTTATTCTTTTTCCTGTATAAAAGAGCGTAAGCCCGTTGATTTCTTAAATAAATAAATGAATAAGATACTCTTTTAAAACCAAGGGGTTAATTACTTGTGCAATATGGTGAACACTCTGTATGCAATCTTGTGCAATCTCTTGCAATTTCTGCAATTGCTGAATAATCTTGCAAGTTGTATGCAATTTCGTGTGATCTCTGTACAACCCCCTGCAATCTCATTTAATTTCGTTCAATCTCTATGCAATCTCATGCAATCTGTATGCAATCTCGTGCAATCTCTGTGCAATCCCATGTAATCTCTATGCAATTTTGATGCAAGTTTATGCCGTCTCATGTAATCTCCAAACAATCCTATGTAATTACATGAAACCTTATGTAATTTGTATGCAATCCCGTGCGATCACATAAAATCTCGTATAATTCTGTGCAATCTCATGCAATCTGTTAGTAATCTCGTGCAATCTCATGCAAACTGCATGCAATCTCGTGCAGTCTCTATGCAGTCCCATATAATCTCTATGTAATTTCATGTAATGTCGTGCAACTTTATGCAATCTCATGCAATCTCTGTGCAATACTATGTAATCTCGTGAAATTTCTTCCCATTTTTGTACAATCCCCGGCCAACTTTATGCAATATCATGCAATCTCGTCCAATATCTGCTATCCCATGCAATCCCATGCTATCCTTTTGCAATCTCGTGAAATTTCATGCAAATACATGCGATTGCTGTGCAATTTCTTGCAATTCGTGTACAATTCGCCGGTTGAGAACATGTGTTCGGTTATGAATGAGTTTTTTGTGGAACATGTTGAAACCTTTGATTTTTTCACTCAACTATGACTTAATTTAATACGATTGTGATGGAATTCAAAAAAAGTAATGAGAAATAGGATCGTTAAAAGCTACTGATTTGTAACTCAGTTTGTATCGCAGCAAGTTAACTATTAACATCACGAATTGAATATTTTGGAATTTCATGCAATCTTTAGCAATTTTTAGAAATTTCACAATCTCTTGCAACCCCTTGCAATTTCTATGCAATTGCATGAAATACTTTGTAATCTCTTTCAATCTCATGCAATCTTTATGCCATCTCGTGTAATCGCGTGCAATCTCGTGTAATTCTGTGCAATTTCATGAAACCTTCATGCAATTTCTATGCAATACTTTGCAATCTCATGTAATTCTGTGCAATCTCGTGTTACCCTCTGCAATTTCATATGCAATCTCTTGCAATTTCCATGCCATTTCGATGCAATTCTAAGCAATACTTAGCAATCCCGTGCAATCTCATGCAGTGTCTATGAAATCCTTGCAATCTCATGCAATGTCGTGCAATCTTTGTACAATCTTTGTAAAATCCTCTTCATTGGCTATCCAATATCATGCCATCTCGTTCAATATCTGCTATCCCACACAATCCCATTCTATCTTTTTGAAATCTCGTGAACCTCGTGCAATCACATGCATTCGCTATGCAATTCTTTGCAATATTTGCAATCTATATGCAATTTCGTTCAATATTTAGCAATCTCTTCCTATTTCTTGCAATCTCTATGCAATTTCTATGTAATTGCATGTAATACTTTGTAACCTCGTGAAATTTTGTGCAATCATATGTAACTGCTATGCAATTCCTTGCACAATTTTGCGATCTCGTGCAATCTATGCAATTTCGTGCAATTTTTAGCAATCTCTGGAAATCTTACAATCTCTTACAATCTCCACGCAATTTCTATGCAATTGCATGTAATGCTTTGTAATCTCGTTAAATCTTGTGCAATCACATGTAACTTCTATTCAGTTCCAGTGCAGTCTCACACAATCTCGTTAAATAGCTGAAATTAAACAACTCTATGCTATCTCTATGCAAATATATGTGCAATCTCACTCCATCCTATGCAATATCATGTAATTCCGTGAAATGTCATGCAATATTTATGCAATCTTATGCAATCCCATGCGATCTCATGCAATCTCATACAATTGTAGGCAATATGATGTAAATCAGTGCAATCTCATGCAATGTTTAGTCATGTTTAGCAATCTCTAGCAATCTTTTAATATCTTGCAATCCACTGTAAACCCATGCAATCTTGCAATCTAGTATATACAAAGCATCCCAGTAATTAACACCTAGTTTATAACCTAATATCTCTTTTTAATACTGTAACCTCAGTTTTCCTCTACCTTTCAACAATCCAAATACTTTTCATGTAGAATAGTTAAAACCCTTTTCTGCTTGGATGTTGAAGCACAGCCATATAAAAACTTCAGAAATACGGATTTATACAAAAAATAAGACAAGTAGAACTAAAAAAGGCTGCGATACCATGATTCTATTGCGAAAACTAATTAGACAGACAAAAATTGAATAAGTTCTATTTTCAATATTGCTTATGTAAAAAGGGGATTTCGAATTAAGGGGTTAATATTCAAAAATGTTGAAATTATAACTTATTTAATTCGTCAGGCCAATTTTAATATTTTTTGGATGAATATATGTGTGTATGATGTATATCATACCCACAAATTTCCATAAGACTCGAAACCACCAGAATAAGCAACATAGCTTCATAAACCACAATTGCCACTGCCTGCCACCCCAATTATAGTATGTGGATGTATCTGGCTCGACTGCCATACGTTTGTTATGAATTGAATAAGCTCTACCGTGTATAATAATACACGATCGTATACGCGAATCAAATTAGAGGTGCGTTTTCGCAGGGAATTTCAACGGAAAGGATTATCCCGCTCCGGATCCATGCCGAGTTTAGCAGAGGTAATACATTGATTACAATTTCAAATTGCCAAAAATTACGATTCCGCATTACAAAGTCAATTCTCTGTGTTAAAATGAACTTTCCTGGTTTAAATCCTATTTATTTAAACTGCAAATTATCCGAAATAATTACTTAGTCTCAAAGCAAAACTTTGTCAGAGTAATATCGCCAAAATGAAAATTGCTGAGAAGATCAATTTAATTTTCAAATTACAGCGTTATTTTTCACTATAATGCGTGGTAGTTAATTTTCAGTTATGATTGAATATATAAAATGTAATGTAATGCATAAGGAGAGAAAAAATGTACATTTACTGGAAATTCCTGACTTGAAAGCAGTATCCGAATTGTTCAGATGCTCAGACTTACTACGGGCTTTAATAATACGACGACGAAGGCACGAAACACTGTCGACGAAGAATTCGGCCATAAAGTTCCCATTGTTTTATTTAGTTTACTCATACATGTATGGCCTTGTACTGCCTTGAAAAAATCCCTAAAGAGGAACAGAAAAGCTTTCTGCAGTTTAATTTACAATGCAAATTGGACAACTACTAAAAAAGCAAGGAAGCCATGCTAGAATGGGCGACATATGTTGCTGCAACGTTCTTTTTCTTCATTGTACCGAGATCTCTGAATAAAATACAGTAACTACAAGAGGTGTGAGATTTACATTTAATTTTCGGTTTATTAGACTACTGTGCAGTTTTCTGGCAAACCTTCTATATGCGGAAACAATATTGAATAATAGTTTCGCTTTACTAAAATCAAATATTATTATTGAACAATTTTTATTTTTATTTTTGTTATTACTTATTTTCTTTATTATCATTTTTTATCTTTTGTTTCTTCATTGATATTGTTTGCAAATTTGCATATTATTTTTGAAATTACTGAACCTGTTTTGAATTAAGATATGTCGCATAATCTCGTTAAATAGTCAGGTGCGTGTGAGTTTCGGGTTGGGATTCTACATACGTTGCTCGTTGAGTTTAGTTGAGTAACGAGCGCTGCATATTTAGCCTCGGATTCTCCGCAGAGAAATGCAAATGCGTTAGATGCTCTATATCTAAACCTCATACTTCTGTCCCTCGTTTACTTGAACTTCTAAAATACTTTTCTTACGATTTTTCCATTTCTAATTTATTAATTTGTAAATTATATTTATTTTGGAGTTTTTCTTTTATAATTAAGTAGCCGAAAAAAGTCAATTAAAACACTGTTGCGAAAAATGCTATAGTAGTAATTTATTTTCGATATAAAAATATATCTGAATTTTTTATTTATTTGGAATAATCGACTTACTTGTTATTGCAAAAATAGCAATTACATAGTTTATTTGACGTTAGTTATTAAAGATTTTATTTCGCTTTAGAAATAAATCGTAATTCTGATTCGATCTTCATCATTGATAGTGTACTTTCTTTAAAACTAATGTTAAATAAACAATTTCAGATTCAACTATTATTTTCTAAATCAAAATTAGTTTTTCCTTTTAAAATTTGTTATATTTAATGTGGTTATTTTCCATGATTTTAAAAAATATTTCAAACCCTATTCAAATTTAAGGCACAATAAGGGGTGAACATTAGGGTGAGGTTCAAAAATGCATTGCAAAAATTTTTTTTGAATTTTCATGCTCTCACCCTCCAGGTTTGTTCGAATCCCAAAAAAAGTAAACACGTGTTTTTTAATTTTAAAATCAATTGATATTTAGAGGTTGCTCAAACCCCATAAAGTTTTACATGAATTTCTTATGGGAAAAAAGACGTTTTTCTAAATTTGGGATAGAATAATTAATATTAGGTGCATCTTACTGCATCGGACGCGCTTTTCTTGAGAATTAATCGTGGAATACGAATCAATAATTAATTTTTGAATTCAGCTCCCGCAAGCCCCTTTTATAGGGTCCCAAAAAGACACCATAAGTGCAAAAATGAGATATCGCTTATTTTTGTCGTTTATCTTATTTTTTTGCAGTTTCTTTTCACAAATTGTTTTTAGTACGTAAGATATTACCTTTTAGAAATATTGTGATAATTTAAAAATTGTTTAAATAAAGCAAAAAATTTCGGCTTTTTCCAGATATTTTAAAAGAGAGAATTGTTATAAACAATTAATTTTCTTAGTTTTAAATAACTATTATCTCATTATAACTAGAGAGTCGAATAAAAGTTGAAGAATATTGAAGAAACCGCAATTTTCTAGTTTTATTTTAAAAGAAGATGGTTATAAACCCTATAAAAGTGACTTACGGAATCGGAAGTTGCATTCAAAATAGTATATTTCAATACAAGAGGCCAAGCGGGCGGTTTGGTCACTGCGAGTATGAAAGCACAAAACGAACCCGAAGGCGAAAACAAACCTCTCTAACAAGATGTTTACATAGTAACAGTTTATGACGCTATATGGCGTTAGTAGTAGCAAATAGTAGCATAGTACATTTCGATACGTGCGCTAAAAATCACTTTTCACACAAGTATCGAACAGTCTTTTATACCACGAGAGCCGAAAAATCATGTCAAAGTTGAGATTTTGAGGTTAGAGTGGTATAAAAATATTTTGCTCACCGATGACCGATGACCAAAATTATTTTGCACACCGCCACCAGTAAACAAAACATTTTGGCCACTGCTCATCAATGCAGTGCGCAAACGGCCATTTTGGATGTCTGTAAACACGTGTTTATTATTGTTTCATATTTAGCGATTAATTCTAAAGAAGATCATACCAGATGCAATAAGATACACACAATATTAGCGACGCTACCGCAAATTTACAAAAGCATCTTTTTTCCCATAGGAAATTTATGGGACAGGGGTTTATGGAGATTATGGGGGTTTATGGGCTTAAATATCCATTCATTCCAAAATAAAAAAATACGTGCTTACTTTTTTTGGGATTCGAAAAAATATATTCCGCCCTATTAGATCAGCCATTTTAAATTTTGAAAATCTGACATCAGATTCGGATCCTGCAACCTCGAAAACCTTAGGATAAAAATCAAAATAGTAGAAGTAGATGATGAAAAATATTTGATTGATTGATAATCGATAATTGATTGATGTCTCATAAACAATCTTTATTTCCCATTTTTCGAACAAATTATATGGTTACAACATTCTAGATAAACTTTTTACAAGTATTTTATTGTTTCTTGACATTTATTTTTCTGCAATTGGGTATTTTCATGAATAACGTGACGCCCGACTGTCATTTTTCAGGATTATCTCCATGAAAACTAATTATAGTTGTGTGATATAGAGGAGGTGGCTCGAATTTGAAATACCAACTACTTTTACATGGATTTCTGGGACTTTATCAACCGAAGAGTAAAGAACAATAGGTCATTTGAAAGGTGATTGAATAATCTTTCATATGGCTTGATTGATTTTTTCCTCCCATGTACGGTTTTTCTAAAAATTTAGATTTTGTGAAAACGAGTTTTTTGAAAATCCATAAAAGGTGGCTCTAATATGAAATACCTAGAGAAATCGTAAAAAATAAGAAAAATTATTAAGCAAACCGTATTAAAATTTTTACGTAAGTAATTCAGGACATAAAGAATTATAAAAAAATTATTTGCAATAATCGCACAAACTAACTAACTAAGGTCTGATAATGCGCCGGTTTAGTCTGTGTAGACCCAGTTGTTACACACAGTGCATAGACCAAAAAATATTTAATATTAAAGTTGTTATTTTATATTAGGTTATAATTTTAGGTTATTGTCAATTTTTTTGAATGTTGGTTATTTTCTAGGTCAAAAATGTATTCCATAATCGAGCTACCCTTGGTATTTCATATTCGAGCCACTACCTACAAAATATTTACGGCTACAGAATATAATCCCTAAATAGAAGAGTCTCCATATATTCCATATAATATTGTTCTCATAACCTTACTCTACTATTACATCCAGAATTTATTAACCCGCCTATTCCATATTCAAGCCATTTTCCATATTTGAGCCATCTCCTCTATGCATATTAATTTCATTATATTGATTGAATTTATACTATTGACTATTCAATAAAATATTTAATATTTTTAATCACTTGAAATCAGCGTGACACATCTGACACAGAAATGCCCGATTAATTATAATTTTTGAAATATTTTTAGCAACACACCAAAAATTGAAAACACGAAAACACATTTTCCGATAAAAGTATATTTCTTTTGTAAGAAACTATTAAAGCATTCAGTGTGCTTTTTTCAAAAATGTATGTTTCTATTAATGATGTTTTTTTATCCTTTTGGACTGTTATAAACACAATTTTGAAAAGCCAGCTTTGTCCAAAATATACAATATAATATTTTTAAAAATCGAATACCTTCGCATGTGATGGGGCGTAAAAAATATAATATAAATATAACATATCATGTACTTAATTTAAATTTAAAAAAGAAAAGCACTAAGAAATTTCATAATTATTACTTTAATTAAAAATTCAGATAAATCTAAAGAAGAGATTTTTTCAAAATAAAATTAATTTTTTTCGGTAGTAATCCATTTTATGGTGCACAAATTGGTCCTCCACAGCAAGCCGGATAAACTTCTGTATGAATCTTTAGAATATCCTTTTGGCCAATTTCTTTTCCGGGTTTGCATTTTGATTCTGGACATCTGAAAGTAATGAGACATTGTTTATAATTAATTTAATAAAAAAACTGGTTTTATCTAAATAATTCCCAAAATACTTAATATCATTCATAAATATGCATTATTTCATTTTTCATGAATTTCTTTTAACTTGAAACTTTAATGTGTTTTTTTTGTTAGGAAATGTCATTAAGATTGTGTCATTGTCTTTGAAATCGACAATAGAATATAGTAGTTAGTTAAATCAAAATCGAAACAATTAGCTATTATCACATTTGTTTTTATTTTAGAAATGTTATAAACTTGATTATTCAATCGTTTCTGGAATTGTCATTATTTTATATTGTTTAATAATAAAATAAAAATGAACTTACGTTTTCTCACTGAAGCTACCGTCAGCATGACACTTGACGTGCTTACAACCATACGCATAGCCTAAATATACATTTTTGTCAGCGAAGACAGCGTGCTTCTCAGTACAATCCTCTGTAAAATTAAAATTAAATTGAATTAACTATTAAAAATCAATTCAACCTATTATTCCAAAATAGGTATAATATTTCTCGTTCTACTTTTAAATGAAATATAAATGTCGAAAAGGAAAAATTTACTTTCTGAACATTCTATAACGAAAAAATTAAAATGTTTAAAGAAATCGTTGTCTACTCATTAATTTCAAATTATTTAGATACCTAATATATTTTAAAATACAGATACTGAGATTCATAATTAAACAAATATTTTTTTTTAATCTAAAATAATTGCTTACCAAATGAAGAAAATTGTTTAGATAATCCGATACAGACAACAACGATTGAGAGTATTAGTAGGGACTTCATTTTGGCCAAATGTTAAAACAAAACTAACGATCGAAGGCCAAATCAGGCTTAATATACCTCTCAAGTTAGGTTACATATAAACGTACTTTCCCCAGTCAAGAAAAATCAGAAACTAATCGTAGTGGGGAATCCCATATTATCCTTAATGTTCCCTCTACAGGTTTCATCTCAAATTTATTTTTTGTGATAAAACAGGAAATTAATAATTCAAATTGATGCTTGAATATGGTTAAAAATAAAAGTTACGATAGTAATTCTAGTTGTCTAATGAAATTTTATGCTCATTTTCAACTAAATATCGGCAGGAGATGTTTTTAAATTAATATTATAGACTGTGAGAAATTACCTATACTAATTAACATATTCACGACTTTGGCCTTCAGAATCTACCACAAAATGTAGTCATTTTGATTAAAATGCTATTTCTGTGCACCATTGGAAGCCGATTAAAAATGTTGATGTTCTAAATTAACGTAAGATATAAGAATTTATTTCTACAACTTATGAAATCAAATAATAAGGTAATTTTTCTACTTGTTACTATGACATTTTATTTTATCCCTAGGACTATTACGGTAACATAAATTCAAAAATTACTTTTAAATTAAGTTATTACTCAGTATTGGTTTATTTTAAAAATTAAAACGTGATAAAAAAGGCGACTTAATCTCTACTGTATTATTTTGCAACTGATTCTTTTTCAATATTCTGCACATATTGGCCCACCACAACAAAGTGGATATATTTTAGAATGGTCGACTTTTTTTACTCCAATTTGTTTTCCGGGTCGGCAACGGTGTTCTGAGCACCTAAAAATATTTATAAAATAGCTAAAGGCACGATAGCAATAGAATGAATTATATAATTTTAATTTAAAATATTTTTTCAATGATTAAGAAATTTTATTACCCTAGCACGGAGAAGTTCTGAATCGATGTACACGTCACTTTAACACAAGTATTTTCAGGATCCTCGAGAGGTTTCGTATTTTGACTACAGTGCACTAAAACATTTTCAAAAATAATTAACAATTAAAAAGTATTTTTTGTTGAAGTGGAGAATTGCAACAAAAACAGTATATTTTTATACTAATTTTCGTAACAAAATATTGAAGGAACATTTTCGGACAGTATTGATACAATCTTGATGAGCAATTTCCATAAAAAGTTTTACTCGAAGAATATTGATTCAACATTTCTAATCAAAATTGAGGTAACATTGCGGTACCATTGAATTAATATTTGCTTTCAACTTGGTTATCTATAAAAGAACACAAAATATTGAATAAATTCTTGTGAAAAGGATAAAAGGGAAACGTTAAAAAATAATCACATGTAATTAATTAAATGTAATTTGAAAATTTACTGCCCGTGCTTATGAAGTGAAAATGTAATCTGATTTACTTCATGATCATTACTGTACGACTTATTTTGATATTTAAAATTTGACGAATAAATAAACTAATATTTATAACCAGATTGCCAGTATATATTCCCTGAATATTGACTCAATATTTTCGCAATATTCACTTAACATTGACTCAATATTCCCTCAATTTTGAGTAACGACGACGAATCAATATTGTTCGAGTCAAACTTTTTATGAAAATTGCTCATCAAGATTGCATCAGTATTGTCCGACAGTGTTGCTTCAATATTTCCGACAATATTAAAACTTGGGCATTTCAATATTAAAACAATTTTAGCGGAATATTTCTGGAAATATAATTTATATAATTATAATTCATTTGTTTTATTTTATTTTATTTATTATTTTTTTAAAATTATTTTTATTATTCTTTTTATATTTTATATAATTTTGGCGCAATATTTCTGTTAATATTGACATTGGTGACAAGCAATTTTGCATCAAATATTGACACAATGTACGGTTCTGTCTTCGAGAATTTACACATAGAAAAGATGGGCTTATTTTGAGCCGGATATTGACCGAAATTCGAGACGCAGCAAAAGTAAGTCTCGCTTTTTTCTGTGCAAACTTTGAAAATGACATGTTTGCATACCTAATTTGGCAAACTGTTCCGAGAGGTTGATATACAGCATAAAGAACACAAAAAACGTCTGTAATTTCATCTTGATGCTCACAGGACGAACAGTAAAATCAAACTAAGCAAATTATTAAGACGAGAGTGGACTGAATCAAGAAAATAATATTGTTTTTACTTTTATAGGAATTGAATGCTCTGGCCTTATAACCTCAGTTTGTTTACATCTAAATCTGTTGCTTTAAGATTTAAATTTCCAGATTTTAATCGTCTCCAATTTTAGAGGCTAGCTTAGGTTTTAATTCAAAGTTTCATCATTGATGTGTCACTCTTATCATATCAGAATTTGCGCAATCAACGAAGTTGTGGTGTCTTATGAGAAATTCGACGAAAATAAGGAAAATAAAACTAATACCTTCTCATATGATGATGAGAATGTAAATATATTGCATAAACTTGATTTATTAAGATATATAAATTACAAGAAAGGATTGTAGAATGTGCAGGAAAAGATAAATATCTGATTAAATATTTTGATTAAAACGACAAATATCAGCGTAAATGCACCAACTGTCGAAGTGGAACCCATTGTCGATTTTAAAGATAAAATTCTTGTTATTTTTACTATTTTGACGTACAAACTCAGTTTTCATGTTTCAGAGGCTAAATTTAGAATTAGTTAATGACATTTCTTAACAAAAAAACCCATAAAGCCTTTAGTCACCAGACCTTTTTCCCGTTGCTAAAAATTCTGAAAAAAATTAGGAATAATATATGCTCACTTTCTTACTGTTTTCTGCAATAAAAGTTTTAAAAAAATTTTTTGAGTTTTCTCGGCTTCTATTGAGTATACGACAACTTATCTCACCTAACGAGATGCGGAATACTCTACTTTGATCTAAATTTGCAACGCTGATAGCTAAATGGTAAAGATTTCAGTTAAAAGAAATCCATTGTTTACTCCACTAGTTGTTCCCACTCGGTAATTGGTGCAATTACCTTATAAACAAAATTTTTTATAATAGGAAAATTTATGATTAGGTAAAAAAAATTTGTTGGTCTTGTCTTGACTTATTCTTCACATATTGGTCCTCCACAACACTCAGGATACATTTTGCTATGATCAGTATCCTTGATATCAATTTGCTTTCCTTGTTCGCACTTGTATGTTCCACATCTGAAAACATTAATTGTAGCTTTTTGAAAACATTTAATTTAAGCTTTTTTAATTTAATTAATTTAATTTAATTAACTTTAGAAAATTATTTATATATTTTTTATAATAAACTATATGTATTTTATTTTATTTTATACTTTCTTTGAAGATGTTTTATTGAGTAAAAGGACAGTATGCCTTTTGTTTTATATTTTGTTTGAGGATGATTTTATTAATTTTTAAGATGTTTTCATATAAGTTTGTTCGTAACTAAACGTAAGCACGTAAATAAATTTTACCCTAATACGGAGTAACTATGGATAGATGTACAGGTCACTCGTACACAAGTTGTTTCTGGGTCTTCCAATGGTCTTTCGCCACGAGTACAATTTACTGAAATAGTTCTATCCTTTACTAACAAAATATTTGTGTGAATATTGTGTAAATTATTTTTAATTTTTAAAAATTAACAAACCAGGCATTTGTTACCCAATAATAATAACAATTATAATAATTAGTTAAAATAAAAGTTTTTTTACGAGAAGTATTACGTTTCTTCTAATAATAATATACAAATTCAATTTCTTGTTTTTGAGTTCAAGCTTGCAAAATCGTAAACAAAACTTGTAAGTTCCAACTCTTGCAAAAAGCATTTATTATTATTCAGCAGTTTCTAATAAACAATTAAAAATGTTAAGCTTAGTTTCTTTTATGGTTTCTTTTATATTTTACCTTTCCACCTATTTTTAATTATTAAAAAGAGTTATTGGATTATTTATTGAAATACTCACGAATTTCAGCAAATTGATCAGATAAATTGCAATATAGAATAAGGAGCGATAATAGAAATAGAAGCTTCATTTTGAGACTGTTAGATTAGAGAGACTAATGAACATTATAGTTGGATAAACGATAAAGTAAAATTAAAAATTAAAGCCTAGCATGTGATTAAAATTTATTTATCATTTAATTTATCACTAAGGCTCATAGTTGAATTACGAGTTTTTATTTGAAATGTTTATGATATTAAAACAGTTCAAGGATTTCAGTTTATCGTTAATTCATCTTTGAAGAAGGCACTGTATGAAATTATGTGTATACATTATTTGCTGTCATTATTTATTACTGTGAGTGTCTGCATTCAAGAAAAGATTCACTCGGAATTTTTGTGAAGATTTTATCACATGACCTTTTGCTTGTTTAGATATAAACGAGATATGTAAATTTATTTATATCATTTGTATTGCATGACTTTATGATTAAATTCAAATTTATATTGGAATCCAGGTGTTAAATAAAAAAATTTAAGAAGTAAAAATTTTGTGATCATTTGGTGCTTACTTTATTTATATTAATTTAATTTATTTACTTAATCTCGTAATGAATTATTGAAAAATTGTCGTTAATTTTTTGTTCACATATAGGTTCACTGCAACAATCGGTAAACGTCATGGAATTATCAGCTTGTTTATAACCCATTTGCGTTCCTGATAAACATTCTTCTTCTGGTCAACTAGAAAAATTGACAAATTTCCAGCAATTAGTAGACTTGTAAATAAATTCCTCACAGTAAAAAAGAATACTTAAAATGGTTACACTTAAAAATGCTTTGGATTAAATTCAGTAAAGTTTGTCTGGATTTAAGCAAAATTTATTTAATTGTAAAAAAAATTTGTCTGAATTTAAGACTCAATTCTGAAATTCAGGTAACGGGGTATTAAATTTAGATCAATATTGCTTAAATTAAGACAAAATTTTACTAAATTTAATCCAAACCATTTCAAGGTGTAGCAATGTTAAGTATTCTTTTTTACTGTGCTCAAGAATGACGTGGAAACTTTGAATTGTTAAACTTTTATTTTATCAGACTACGCGACATGAATTTCCTTAATTAATAATTTATTAATCATTAATTAATATACTTTGTACTAAGTAAATTTTTTAATCCAAAATGAGTCACTTACTCATTTTTGAAACGAAGGCTGCCATATTTGGTGATAGAGCAACGAACTTCGTAGCAACTATCTCTTATTTTTGGATTAGCATCTTGATCTTCTGGACAATTAACTATGCAAGCAGAATTTTCATGTGTTAAAAGTGTTTTATTTTGACTTATGTATAAAGGAAATCTGAACTATGTACTACTAGAAGTTTTATTTCTGAACGGCGACTAGAATAAAACTGAGTATACATATTTTAGAGTGTTGTAGACTTTGTACTCTTCTTCTTAGTTATTGATACAACCAATGAATATTTATTTGCATACGTAACTCTCTTAAAGTTGAATCACAAGTTTTTATTTTAAAGAGAAAATAAGTTGGTGTAGTTCAATGTTTATTTTCGACTATAAACAATGTAAATTCACTCTAAATTTTTTTTTGTGAGGTATAAACGATAATAAAATATAAAAAATTTAAGAATTAAAATAAACCAGACATTTTGTAGGAGTTGTAAACATTTCTTTATCCTTTATTCCATTTTGAGATATTTTTCTGAAAAATAAAATAAAGATTTGAATATATAATTTATGGATTACATTTTTTCACATTTTGGTTCTGCACAACAATTCGGAAATTCTTTGGAGTTGTCCTTATATCCAGTAAGTGTTCCGGATATACACTTTACATCCGGACAACTGAAAAAATGCACTCAATTTTGAAAAATCAGTTCCTTTGTAAACAAAATCTATATTGTGAAAAAAAATTTTGAACAAGAACCATACTTATATTTTAAATAAATATTATTATCTAAATTTAAATAATTACCTTATTATATAATCGCCTCCAAATTCCTTGGATTGACAAATAACTTTGGCACGCGTCTCTTATTTTTGGATCAGATAACAGTTCATGACCCTCTGGACAGCCCACTAAAAGTAGAATTATTCTACTAACACAAAAAAATTAATTTTATTATACACTTTTGAAAAGTTAAAAAATATAAATAATTCTACGAACTTTATGAAAGTATAGATGAGATTTCATAATTAAAATTAATTTGAATTATCTTGCCATACAAATATGTATCCAAGTATCCAAATCACTAAAATTAACAAATATTCTGTATGTTAAATAATTAGGAAATTATTTAAAAATTTGTATATTAAATATAATATGAAGTACTTACCAAAATTTGCTTCCTGCTCAGATAAACTGACACAGAATATGAATACAGATAGCAATAATAAAAACTTTATGGTCGGACAATTTCCAGAAATGTACTAATGAATGCAGATTAATGTGATGACGTAAACCCAATATCATTCATATTTATCAACTACTTTTTACAAATGTGTTTATCACTTTCTTCATTTGCAATTGATGTCAACAAAATAGGAAGGCTTCAATTATCAACGTTTAAATTTTTTATAAGGAATAATTATTTATTGTTTATACTAACAATAGATTTTCAAAAACGACTTAGAATAAATCTTAGAAGAAACTCAGACTTGGAAGAAAAATATATCTTTGGCGATAAAAAGATTTATTGGTTTCAATTTGGCTTTGAAACTTTCATTGTCAGTTACTTCTCACCAATTCCAAAAAGAATGTAATAAATGAAATAAATTAGAATTTGAAATTTAGAATTCTGTATGGAGTTTGAAGTTTGGAATTCTGTATGTAATTTCCATTTGGAGTTTTGTATGGAGTTTCTATTTGAAATTCACAAGGGATTACAAAGAAAATTCCTTGTAAAATTCTATTCCATACATAGAATTCTGACAGAATTCCCTAAATGATTCTTATGTAGAATATTCTTGTGCAGAATTCTGTGTGGAATATGAATACATAAGATTCCACATATGGGGCTTTATTTCTCAACTGCCCCAACCCAAAAATCAATCGGACTCGATCGGACTTAAACTTGGGTAACGTGTAGTCCTATTGGATGGTAGTTTATGGAAAAAAATGTCGTTGGGACACATATTTACCGATAGGATGGAGATGTAATTTTTTAGTTTTGTACGGATACCATCTATTTTGATGATATATAAATCTGTTAATATCAATAAAATAAATTATTCGCCTCTACAATTTCGATAGGATTTTTCACGCCCTTTCCATCGATCATACACCATTCCATCATCATACATCTTTGCAAAAATAAGTATTAATTTGACCTTCAAAAATCAGAATTAACAATAAATTTGACTTTTTTCGAATTTGAGGTAGTTTCCGCATTTTTTGCTTCCTCATTGAGCAAGCTTTCAATTGATTACATTTTCGAAAATTTTTAAAATAATTGAATTAAAGTTTCCTCAATTGGAAAATGTTTAAAACAATATTCTGA
Source organism: Euceroptres primus (assembly GCA_037177015.1). NCBI lineage: Eukaryota > Metazoa > Arthropoda > Insecta > Hymenoptera > Figitidae > Euceroptres > Euceroptres primus. Next base: position 2,234 of record JBAGKK010223985.1, on the reverse strand, counting down.
ACAATTATCCGGATAACTTGAGAACGGTTGCCAATAAATTGATGAAATTTGGAGGGCTTACTTTTACTACTAATATCTCAAATCAGACACAAAGATTTCAAAAAATATTCATTGGATTTTTTCTGGCACTTTTATAATACTTGAAAAATCGCTTTTTACAATTAAAACTTTTTCATTATCATAATTTACAGTTAATACATGAGAGAAAAAGAGTCCTTGACTCAAAACGAATCGATTGACCTATAATAATACTACATTTTACATTAGATTGAAGTATGTATCGTTAAAAATAACGAAATATAATATCCATACTTTCAAGTTATTTTCGCTCAAAAGGGAATTAAAATTTTATAAAAAACAGTTTTTAATCGTTCTCTGCAAGCAACAAATGCTTGCAATAAAAAAAATTTGTGCGCGTCTAGGGCTTGCGATTATGTTTGCAAATCACTAACATTTTATTGATTCTTTAGAAATTAAATTAATTTTACCTTTTCCAAAGCGATCAGGGCTTTTTAAAAGGCTATTGTTTTTTTTTTAAATTTGAGTTCAAAGGCAAATTAATTTACTTAAGGCTCTATCGACCTTAAGGAACACATTTTCATCACGATACTCGCGCTTCGCGTTCGATGTTGTGCATGGATTTCTAAAATAGTCTAATGAATTACGTAATCACAGTAATTTATTTTTTTCCAAATATCTCAAAAAAGAAACATTTTAAAGACATTTTCCAAGCGAGTATATGCTCAGGTACAAACCCGTAAAGAAATTCTTCGACCTAGCCCTTTGATGTAAAAAGCTAAACCAGACCCAGGCCCAGTCAAATAGATTAAAAATCCGAAAAATCTTAGCTGCAGTATTTTATCCGCCAGATCGAGCCGAGACCGAATTATCGAGATGATATGCGTTTTCATACACTTTTTAAAATTCCAAAGATAAATACTTAATTTATTAAGTAGCGTGTTGTCTCCAACGGTTTTGTTTAATCCGAAAATTGTCTTTTAAAATAATCGAAAAATACATTTTTGGCAAAACTACGGTACCGGTCACGAGTATCAGACCACTTCACTCGCATCTCATCGGAAAAGAATTCTTGTCTCTTACATTTAATAACTCGGGAAGGAAACGCGACCGTAATTTTTAACAAAAAGCATTGAAAAGATTAAGGAATTTCGTGTCGAAAGAGCCATATCTGCATAATTTTGGAATATTCTTAGTCAAGATAGAATTTAAGAAAACTAGAAGGAAATAATGTGCTAGGTGACAAATTTTAGATCCTTTTCTCAATTCCTGGAAAAATGTAGAAAAGATTTAGGAGAATTTTGAAAAAATTCATAACGGTACTTTAAAGTATAAGCTTTAAAATGAAACCTAGAAACTCCAAATATCTTTACTAATAATGTAGTAATAAATACAAATGTGCCATCATATTTTTATTTTTGCGAGACTCCCATGAACATGTAATGAATGCGAGCAGAGGCTTGATCGTAGGACCGTCTTGTACATAACAAATTTTAGGAACAAGGGGCACTTTTTTATTTCACGCTGTGACTTCAAAATCTAATTAAACTACAATTAATTATTTATTAAAATTAATTATTAATTTAATTGTAATTTAATTATATTTTAAAGTCATAGAGAGAAATAAAAAAAAGTTTTTTATGTACATGACGGTCCTGCTTCAAGTTCTAAACTTGGGACGATCAAACCTTTGCTCGCATTCACTACATGTTTATGGAGTCTCGCGAGAATAAAAATATGATGGTACATTTGTATTTATTGCGACATGATTAGTAAAGATATTTGGAGTTTCTAGGCTTCATTTTGAAGCTTATACTTTAAAGTACCTCTATGAATATTTCAAAATTCTCCTAAATCTTTTCCACATTTTTCCATGAATTGAAACAAGAATTCTTCTCCGATGAGATGCGAGTGAAGTGGTCTTAAGGTACTTCTCCAATAGAAACCTAAGCTTGCACGTTGCGTCCATACGTAAACGTTCTGACGTCATTGACGCATTGTTACCAACTGTCGCAAGGTTAAACACGCAACATGCCAGCTTAAGCTTAAGGTGCTTCTCCAATAGAAACCTAAGCTGGCACGTTGTGTCGATACATGGACATAGGAATAAGAGGGGACTAGGCTAGTGATGGGCACTGCTCGGCCTGACTGTGGTAATACCTGACCTGACCGGTAATGTCCGGTCATGACGGTAAAAGTTGGTAAAACGTGGTCAG
>JBAGKK010223882.1:0-21827 GCA_037177015.1 Euceroptres primus | reverse complement strand
CGCCTATTATTTTACTGCGAATCATTTTTGCTAAATTCTGCTGTACCGCTGCTACCTGAGGCAACATTTGCTTTGCCCCCTCACAACCTTTTTTAAAGTGTGCCAGGGGAATGTTTCGTCCATCGAACAATGGAACGATTTCTAATGCATCACTGAGAGAGACTTGCTGATTATCTGGTACAGCCATCTCAGATTGTGTTATTTTGTCAGAATTAGTGATGTTTGATGAGGGAGGGGTTAAGGTATTATTAAAGGAATGACCACAGAATTAGGACACTTCTTTGGGTTTTATGACATGGTTATCGGTAGTATGCGCAGGGTGCTGAATATGGGATAATAAGGGTCGTTCGTCTAAATCGGCTAAAGAAATTCCCTCAGAAATCACAGTAGAATTTTCTAATGCAAAAGTTTCGTTACATTCTGATATTGATTTGTTAAAATCACTTAAATTAATTATTCCACTGTCAGTTTTATATTTTTTTAAATGCTCTAAAGAAGGGGAGCCCTTGATTTTAAAATCGATCTTTTTGGTTATTTTACTTTGTTTTTGAATTTGCTTTGCTTTTGAATTTTAAACAACATCGAATTTAATTCCTATTACATATGTTACTGTGCAAAAAGTGGTGTGATTTAATAGTGTATAGTGTATTAGATACTTCATTTAACGCAAGCAAGGAAACCAAAATCTTTACAATGAAACTTTGACTCTATTCTGGACTACTTTAAGGAATTTACAACAATTAACTGGAATTGACGATCCGGAGAATCCTCTGCTTATCCCCCAGTTAGTTCCTGCAGCAGAAACATAACCTTTTCAGGGAAGGCAGATAATAGAGACGTAGGAGTGAGGTAAAAATAAATTACTACTAACCTGTTTAATGAACGAATAGTGCTGACGTAGGGCCTAAATAGTACGGGCCGAACTCGGGCCTCTGGCTGGGTGGGGAGGACCAGTTGCGAGACACCAATCCTACAGGCAGAACCCTGCGTTGGCGGCAGCAGCAGAAAATCGGGTAAATGCCCTCGGAAAAATGTTTGTGGTCCAGCTGAACCGCCGGGGATTTTCAGGATCCTCACAATTTCCCATATGTACCACCGTAAATCCAGAAATTTTGACCTTCCCAGAAGCACCACTGTGAATCCAGAACTTTGACTTGATAAACTAAAACCCGATTTAAAGTACTGACTCTTGGTACTGGAAGATATCAGAATATTAATTATTGGACCGCACTCAGCAGAGAGGAACTGATGATAGCAAGTTGTGTTGATAGCGGCACGACCAAGAGTGGCTCATACACCCTTGTTGCGTTCTTTTATATCCTGGGGGTGGTTGGGTGATAAGGTCCACCAGACAGAGGATCTACTTTTCTGCTTACAGTATTCTAGTGGTCGAAATTAATGTCAATCGATAAACCTTTGATATAGCGAGTGGTTATATACGACTTCTCGGAAGAAGAAAACTTTGCTCTCGATGTTTTTCCATCCCTTTGATCTGAAGAGTTTTATGGCCCTTTTATGTGACAGGTGAGCTCACTCTAATGGATAGTTCTCGGAAGTGGTCTCAATATTACCTCTGGACTCGATCCAATAGTTAGTTTCTCGGAATTCGTTGCAATACAAGAGGTTTTCTATTCCTTTTTACACTGCAATTTTATCTCTTAGTTTTATTTTACTTGGAATTTATGACTATTTATTTCCTCGCTTGCGCTTATTTATTACTATGAGTCATGGGGACATAACACTCGCATCTCTTCGAAAAATAAGTCTTATATTTTACATCTAATAACTCGGGAAGAAAACGCGACTGTAACTTTTTACAAAAAGCATTGAAAAGATTAAGAAATTTCGCGTCGAAAGAGTCCTGTGTGAATAACTATGGAATATTCTTAGTCGAGATAGAATTTAAGAAAAATAGAAGGAAATAATATGCTAGATGACAAATTTTCGACCCTTTTTTCAATTCCTGGTAAAATGTAGAAAAGCTTTAGGAGAATTTTGAAAAAATTCATAGCGTTACTTTAAAGTGTAAGCTTCAAAATGAAACCTAGAAACTCTTTGCTAATCAATATCTTTGCTAATAATCTCGTAATAAATGCAAATGTGCCATCATATTTTTATTTTCGCGAGACTCCATGAACATGTAGTGAATGCGAGCAAAGGTTTGATCGTCGCATGTTTAGAACTTTAAGCAGGACCGTCTTGTACATAAAAAAATTTTGGGAACAAGAGACATCTTTTTTAATTCTTGCTATGACTTCGAAATCTAATCAAATTATAATTTATTTATTAAAATTAATTATTAATTTGAATTGTAATTTAATTAGATTTTAAAGTCCTAGCGAGAAATAAAAAAGGTGTGTCTTGTTCCCAAAAAATTGTTTATGTACAAGACGGTCCTGCTTCAAGTCTTAAACATGCGACGATCAAGCCTTTGCTCGCATTCACTACATGTTCATGGAGTCTCGCAAGAATAAAAATATGATGTTTCCCCCCACAACAATAAATTATAACAAGTCTTAAAAACTTGTTTTAAAAAAAGCAACACCTCCGAAGTGTGCTAATTATCTCATTCACGCGTCACGATCTCGCCTATTTCAGAATACCCTCAGTATTTTGATAGCGAAACGTAACAGTCCGAAGGGATGCTAATAATCAGAAATGCAATTTAAAATTTTTTGGGAAGTCTGATACTTTAAAAATTCTCATTTTTCACATTTATCTAGAAATTCTTTCGGAAACAACCCCTATGTCTAATTTGAAAACTTGTGTATAATAGGGGTGCATCAGGAGGGTTGTCGGAAGTGATGTCAATAGTCAGAGATACAATTTAAAAATTTTTTGGCACCCTGATACTTTGAAAATTGTCATTTATGACATTTATCTGGATATTCTTTTTGAAACCACCCCTAGGTCTAACTTGAAAACTTGTGAATAATAAGATTGCCTCATCAGGGTTGTCCAAAGTGATGCTAATAGTCATAAATGCAATAAAAATTTTTTTTAAAGTGTCTGATACTTTAAAAATTCTCATTTGTGACATTTATCTGGAAATTCTTTTTGAAACCACACCTGGGTCTAATTTGAAAACTTGTGAATAATAGACGTGCACTAGAAGGGATGTAGGAAGTAATTCCAATAATCAGAAATGCAATTTAAAATTTTTTAGGGAGTTTGATACTTTGAAAATTCTCATTTTTGACATTTATCTAGAAATTCTTTTTGAAACAACCTCTGTGTCTAATTTGAAAACTTTTGTATAATAGGGGTGCATCAGGAGGGTTGTCGGAATTGATGCCAATGGTCAGACATGCAATTAAAAAGTTTTTAGTGACTCTGATAGTTTGAAAATGATCATTTTTGACACTTATCTGGAAATTCTTTTTGAAACCACACCTAGGTCTAACTTAAAAACATGTAGAGAATACGGGAGCATCAGGAGGCTGTTCGAAGTGATTCCAATAGTCAAAAGTGCAATTTAAAATTTTTTTGGGACTCTGATACTTTGAAAATTTTCATTTTTGACATTTATCTGGAAATTCTTTGTGAAATCACCGCTATGTCTAATTTAGAAAAACTTGTCTATAAAAGGAGTGCATCAGCAGGGTTGTCGGAAGTGATGCCAATAGACAGAGATGCAATTTAAAACTTTTTTGCGACGCTGGTACTTTGAAAATTGTCATTTTTGACACTTATCTGGAAATTCTTTTTCAAACCACCCCCAGGTATAATTTGAAAACTTGTGGACAATAGTCGTGAGTTAGAAGGAATGTCGGGAGTGATAACGATAAACAGAAATGCAATTTAAAATTTTTTTGGGTCCGTGATACTTTGAAAATTTTCATTTTTGACATTTACCTGGAAATCTTGGTTGCAACCACCTCTAGGTCTAATTTAAAAACTTATGGATCATAGTGGTGTATCAGAAGGGTGGTCCGACGTGATGCCAATAATCAGAGATGCAATTTAAAATTTTTTTGGGACTCTGATACTTTGAAAATTTTCATTTTTGACATTTACCTGGAAATTTTTTGCGAAACCACCCCTAGGTATAATTGAAAAACTTTTGGATAATAGGGGTGCATCAGAAGGGTTGTCGGAAGTGATGTCAATTGTCAGAAATGCAATTTAAAATTTTTTCGTTACTCTGATACTTTTAAAATTCTCAGTTTTGACATACGCCTGGAAATTCGTCTTGAAAACAACCTTAGGTCCATTTGGAAAATTTGGGGATAATAGGGGTGCCTCAGGAAGGTTCTCAGAAGTGACGTCAATAGTTAGAGATGCAATTGAATACTTTTTGGGATTCTGATACTTTGAAAATTGTCATTTTTGACACTTATCTGGAAATTCTTTTTAAAACCACCGCTAATTATAGTTTGAAAACATGTCGATATTAGGGGTGCCTCAGGAAGGTTTTTAGAAGTGATGTGAATAGTCAGAAATGCAATTTGAGATTTTTTGGGGAGTCTGATACTTTCAAAATTCTCATTTTTGACATTTATCTGGAAATTCTCTTTGCTACCACCCCTGGGTCTGATTTGAAATCTTGAGGATATTAGGGTTGCCTCAGGAAAGTTGTCGGAAATGATGTCAATAGCCAGAAATGCAATTAAAATGTTTTTTGGGACTCTGATACTTTAAAAATTTTCATTTTTGACATTTACCTAGCAATTTTTTTTAAAATCACCCCTTGGTCTAATTTTTATACTTTTAAATAATAAGGGGCTGTTCAAGTATTACGTAAGCATTTTGGCTATAATGTGGTATGCTCGTATTTTTCTCAGTGTCGCAGGATTGAGAAAGACACAAATATACCAAACTATAGCCAAAATGCTTACGTAATACTTAAACAGCCCCTAAGGGTGTATCAGGAGGGTTGTTGGAAGTGATTCTAATAATCAGGAATGCAATTTAAAATTTTTGTTGGATCTAGACACTCTGAAAATTGTCATTTTTTACATTTATCTGGAAATTTTTTTTTAAACCATCCCTAGGTCTAATTTGACAACTTGTGGATAATAGGGGTGCCTCATCAAGGATGCTGGAAGTGATTCCAATAGTCACAAATGCAATTAAAAAATTTTTGGTGGCTCTGATAGTTTGAAAATTGTCATTTTTGACACTTATCTGGAAATTATTTTTGAAACCACCTCTAGGTCTAATTTGAAAACCTAAGGTTAAAGGGGGTGCCTTATGAAGATTTCTGGAGGCGCTTTGAACTGTTAGAATTATTATTCAAAATTTTTTTGAGACATTGATAGTTTGAAATTTATCGTTTCTGACACTAATTGAGAAATTCTTTTTGAAACCACCCCTGAGTCAAATTTGTAAACTTGTTGAGAATAGGGGCTCTCAGGAATGTTTGCAGAAGTGATATCAATAGTCAGAATTGCAATTGAAAAGTGTTTTGAGGCTTTGATATTAGAAAAATCACAAACTCTAACATTTATCTAAAAGTTTTTTGAGAAACCACCCCTGGGGCCAAGGTAAAAGCTTGTCGATAATAGAGTGATCTCAGGAGTGTTTCCGGAAGTGACATCAATGGTCTAAAATGGAAAATTTTATCGCCCAAACGGGAGTGTGGGGGTAGCATAGAAGGAGGATAAAAGTTATCAGAATAATTAACGCAGTCCTGCTAATGCAATGCGTGTGTATGTTGGTAATTTTTAGTTCTCCGGCGACTCGGAGAAGATTCATTGGTTAAGCAAATAGAGATAACATGTAAGATTGGATTAGAAAAAGAGAATGTATATATCTCATAAAGTGTAAGTCTAGTAAAGAAAATTCTTAGAAATTGAAAAAGAAAAATTGAAATAAATTAATTTTTTATGATTTTTGTTCTCAGGTTTAATTGTTTAAACAAGTTTAGAAATTATCTATTCAGCAAAATAAACCTAATGTTCTTTTTCTGCAACGGCCGAAAGCATTGTAAATGTCAGTTTTTTAAATTAAATTTTTTATGCTTTTGTGTTTACCAATTACGCTCTAAGTGTAAAACTTAAACAATTGGTTTTAAATGTTTTTAGTAAAAAAGCGTGCTATTCGTGTGTATAAACGTTAGTTTTATGCGGAATTTAAGTCGTAAATATTAAAGAGCAGATTGGTAGTTTGGCGCTTCACTTGTGGAATTTCCATTCAAGCTGCAATACAGGAGGCTGCCGATGCGGTCGGCGGCTTGCGCTTGCGGCGGCTGCACTCACACTTCACGCGGGGGCACACCTACACGGAACTTTGTTGCTCTGCAGTTGCTAAAGAAAGCACCGCAGAACTTTCTTGCATTCAAAGTCCGTGTTTTTAAATTCCATCTCCAATAGTTAAGTGTAAAATTCAATTTTTCTTTCGATGAATTATAATCTGCACGAAGAGACAAATTATGAGTTTTGAAGCAAAAAACGAAAATGCAGAAGCACCAAATATTTTTCAGTTGGATACACTTTTTTTGGTACTGATTTTTCAAAAATGCGAACTTTGAAAATTAGAAACTTGTGCTGCATTGTGCTCAGTAAGGATAAGAAATATCCCATCAGTTAACGTTTTTTGTTCTGATCAATACATTTCGAGAAAAAAACTGTTTGGATTTGCAAAGGCTTCTTTAATACCGATTTTTCAAAAATGCATATTTTTAAAATCAAAAAATTGTATTCAATTGTGACGGCGAGGACACAATCTCTGAATAATATTACTTTTCGTTATGAGTTCTTTACTCATATTGTGTTCTTTTTATAAAAACGTGTAATTGTGTATACAATAAAATTGTTGTTAAACATGAGAAATAATTTTTTTTATTTTCCCCAATTTTCTGCTTAAGAAATTGTCATAAATGATTATTTTGTCATTAAATAAACAATTTTTTATGAACATTTGTTATTCTTGTTTAATATCATCATTATAAATTTGTATATTTAGTTTCATAATAATTAAATTTTATGTAAAGTGTAATCCCTTTATATAAAATTCAAATTGTTTTGAATTTAATATCATAAACTTTTGAAAACTTTTTATTATTTTATCAACAATACTTTGTGAAGGAGTAATGAGATTAACTTTATTCGATTACCGAATTATTAATTATTGGATTACTGAATAGGGAAAAGCAAAGTCAATTTTTGTATTTTTAAAATTAAGTGCTCTCCTGATTGATTTGCGGAATTGAAGGATCCGAACTAAGGGAACGGGTAAAAGGCTAAAGACCGGTGGTTCACTTTTGAATTTTAAACATCAAATTTATTTCCTATTACATATGTTACTGTGTAAAAAGTGGTGTGTTTTAATAGGGTATTGTGTATAAAATACTTTATTTAACGCAAGCAAGGAAACCCAAATCTTTACAATGAAACTTTGACTCTATTCTGTACTACTTCAAAGAATTTATAACAATAAACTGGAATTGACGATCCGGAGAATCCTCTGCTTATTCCCCAGTTAGTTCCTGCAGCAAAAAGATAACCTTTTTAGGGAAGGCAGATAATAGAGACATGGGAGTGAGATAAAAATAAATTACTACTAACCTTTTTAATGAATGAATAGTGCTGACACTAAGGCCTGAATAGTACGGGCCGAACTAGTGCCAGTGGCTGGGTGGGGAGGACCAGGTGTGAGACCTCAATCCTACAGGCAGGACCCTGCGTTGGCGGCAGCATCAGGAAATCCGGAACTTGGACTTGATGAATTTAAACCCGATTCAAAATACTGACTCTTGGTACTGGAAGATTTCAAAGTATCGATTACTGGACCGCACCCAGCAAAGAGGAACTTATGGTAGCAAGTTGTGTTGATAGCGGCGCGACCAAGAGTATCTTATACACCCTTGTTGCGTTCTTTTATATCCTGGGGGTGGTTGGGTGATAAGGTCCACCAGACAGAGGGTCTACTCTTCTACCTACCGTATTCTAGTAGTCGAAATTAATGTCAATTGATAAGCCTTTGATATAGCGAGTGGTTATATACGACTTCTCGGAAGAAGAAAGCTTTGCTCTCGATGTTTTTTCATCCCTTTGATCTGAAGAGTTTTATGGCCTTTTTATGTGACAGGTGAGCTCACTTAAATGGATAGTTCTCGGAATTGGTCTAAATATTAGTATTAAATATTTCCTAAATATTACCTCTGGACTCGATCCAATGGTTAGTTTCTCGGAATTCGTTGCAATACAAGAGGTTTTTTATTTCTTCTTACACTGCAATTTTATCTCTTAGTTTTATTTTACTTGGCATTTGTAGCTATTTATTTCCTCACTTGCGCTTATTTATTACTATGAGTCATGGGGACATGACACTCGCATCTCTTCGAAAAATAATTCTTATATTTTACATCTAATAACTCGGGAAGGAAACGCGACTGTAACTTTTTACAAAAAGCATTGAAAAGATTAAGAAATTTCGCGTCGAAAGAGTCATGTGTGAATAATAGGTTATAATAGGTGAATAATAGGTAATAATATGGAATATTTTTCGTCGAGATAGAATTTAAGAAAAATAGAAGTAAATAATATGCTAGATGACAAATTTTCGTCCTTTTTTAAATTCCTGGAAAAATGTAGAAAAGAAATATGAGAATTTTGAAAAAATTCATAGCGTTACTTTAAAGTGTAAGCTTCAAAATGAAACCTAGAAACTCCAAATATCTTTACTAATCATCTCGTAGTAAATGCAAATGTGCCATCATATTTTTATTTTCGCGAGACTCAATGAACATGTAGTGAATGCGAGCAAAGGTTTGATCGTCGCATGTTTAGAACTTGAAGCAGGACCGTCTTGTACATAAAAAATTTTGGGAACAAGGAACATCTTTTTTATTTCTCGCTATGACTTCGAAATCTAATCGAATTATAATTAATTTAATAAAATTAATTATTAACTTGAATTGTAATTTAATTAGATTTTGAAGTCATAGCGAGAAATAAAAAAGGTGCCCCTTGTTCCCAAAAAATTTTTTATGTACAAGACGGTCCTGCTTCAAGTCTTAAACATGCAACGATCAAGCCTTTGCTCGCATTCATTACATGTTCATGGAGTATCGCGAAAATAAAAATATGATGGCACATTTGTATTTATTACTAGATGATTAGTAAAGATATTTTGAGTTTTCGGGTTTCATTTTGAAGCTTACACTTCAAAGTACCGCTATGAATTTTTTTAAAATTCTCTTAAATCTTTCCTAGATTGTTTCAGAAATTGAAAAAAGGGTCGAAAATTTGTTACCTAGCACATTATTTCCTTCTGATGTTCTTAAATTCTTTCTTGACTAAGAATATTCCAAAGTTATTCACGTATGGCTCTTTTGACGCCAAATTTCCTAATATTTTCAATGCTTTTTCCAAAAGTTACAGTCGCGCTTTCTTTCCGAGTTAATAAATGTAAAAGATAGGAATTCTTTTCGGATCATATGCGAGTGAAGCGGTCTGATACTCGTGACGGGTACTGTATCTCAAAGTTTTAGAATATTTCTGAATGATTTTGTCCGAAATGACGTTAAAATTCTCTAATTTTGATGCGTTAACATTGATTTATACAGTTGAGATCAGTTTTCAGGTTTAATGGAAAATTCCTTCTGATACAGTTGAGATCTGTGTTCATGTTCAGTGATAAAAATCACTTCTAATCATAATCTCGCAACCTAACCAAATGATAATTCAGTAATCTTCTAAAATATTAAAACTTGAAATACAAGAGCATCTAGCATGTATTGCGTATACTGTAAAAGAAGAGTAATTCTCGTTCTCTCTAGTAGCTTAGTGGAAGAGTAACCTACCGATAATCGGGAGACCTGGGTTCGATTTCCAGCGGAGAGAGCGAGGATCCTTTTTCACAGAATTTTAATTATTTAAGGTACCTTTAAGTTTATGAGGTCGTTGAATACAAAATTTTGATCCGCTATATTCTATCTGGTATTTTGAATTTTAAAAATCTGATGTCAGATTTGGATTCTTCGGCTGCGAAAGAGAGAGAAACAGCGGCTGCGTATACGCCGAGCGTAAGCCAAAAACGCGCCTACGTATATAGACAGAATACATACCACGCTGGGACATGTTTCGTGCGGCTGAGGATCGTCAACTTCTAACAATTTCTACTCAAAAACAAGAAATAATGGCAGCGACAAAATAAACTGCATTATATTATGCACAAAAACGTAAACTAAAAATGGAATTGAAATACGAAAAGCAATAAAAGCTCCTTATATTAAAACGAATTCATTAAATTAATTAAAAAAAGAATTCATTAAAACGAATTATCCATTTGGTTTATCCTACTTGTCACATAAAAAGTCAATAAAACTCTTCAGATCAAAGAAATGGAAAACATCGAGAGCGAGGTTTCCTTCTTTTACGATGAGGTCGTAAAACAAATCCTCTCTACATCAAAGGCTTCTCCGATAAAATTAATTTCAAGCACTCTAATAAGGGAACAAGAAAAGGACACCCTCTGTCAGGTGGTCCTTCTCTTCCAACCACCCTCCAGGATATAAAAGAACGCAACAAGGGTGCATAGGTCACTCTTGGTCGCGCCGCTGTCACACTACTTGCTATCGTCAGTTTTTCTCTGCTGGGTGCGGTCCGGCAATCAATATTTTGATACCTTTCAATACCAAGAGTCAGTTCTTTAAATCAAGTTTTAACTCATCAGAGTCAAGGTTCTGGATTACAGTGGTGCATCTGGGAAGATCGATGTTCTGGATTTACTGTGGCACATCTGGGAAATTGTGAGAATCCTGGAAATCTTAAGCAGTTCAATCGGACTTCGAACGTTTTTCGGGGGTCATTTACCCGGTCTCCTGCTGCTACTCCCAATTCAGGTTCCTGCCTGCAAGGATTAGGATCATACACCTGGTCTTTACCCGGTCTCCTGCTGCTACCGCCAACGCAAGTTCCTGCCTGCAAGGATTGGGATCTTGCACCTGGTCCTCCCCACTCTGCTGTAGGTGCACGCTTCGGCCTGTAACCTTCAGGCCCTAAGTCAGCTCATTCATTCATAAAAAAAAAGATTAGTAGATATTAGTAGAGGTCTGCGCCGCCGAGCCACGCCGACGCCGCCGCCGATTTTTCCTATCTGATGAGACGCCGCCGATATTCATTCGATGCGCCGGCGTGGCGCTATTCACAATTTCTGGCGGCATCTATCGGTGGCGTGACTATTTTAATATCAATGAGGGCCCAAATTGGCTACACAAAAGTGCTCAAACTTGAGCAAATTAAATGTAACCATGGTAACTTATGATGGCGCATATAATTAATTTATTGCGCAAATATGGACTTTCTCAACTGATAAAAAGGATGGCAATTTGACTTGGAAACCGGGAATTCTATTTAAACCTTGAAATTTTAAAAATTCCAGTACAAATTGGAAATTTACTTTCGTTTGAAATAAAATTTCACTTTTTACAGCGAACTTTCTTCGATTAAAAGATAATGTCCTGAAATTTATTAGCGTCCTAAAGTCCTATTTTGCAAGCTCAAAAGTCCTTTGAATTTCAAGTTTTAAACATCAAAGTATATACCGTAGAGTGGGTCTATTCATGCATGGTGGGGCTAAAATGTATAACTCACTTTAAGTATGTGTTTTAATAAGACAATGGGAATCAAAATAGTAATCTCCTAGCATATAGGATTCAAAAAAGATTTATACGTTACTGAGAATAAGGGTAGAATTTTATCTGACCTTTGTACAAGCATTGAAAAATGTTCAAATATGTGGGTGCATTTTAAAGAAATTGGTGAATCCTCCAAACTGTGTATCAGTTTAATAGTTCATAAGTAACAAAAAATTCTCTGTTGCCCGTGCTTTTCCTCATACTTTATCACTAGAAAGTTTTCTCAAGTAGTTAGATAATAATAATAAATATAAATTAAGTATTAAAAGATTGTTTTATTAATTAAAAACATTTTTCAAAAAATAGTTGTACCTATCTAGCAGTTCGGCGGTATAAAAAGATACAACTTTTCAACAATGATTATTAGTAAGTAGAAAATGATTTTAAAATCTAAAAATGATTGACCATGTATTTGAAATCGGAGGATGAATCGCCACCAAGGTAAAGTTCCACTTAAGACTAACTTAGGATTACTTCTTTGTCACTAATTTATTCTGACGGTTGGCTTAACTGTCGTTCATAATTTTTATCGATTTTTTAAAAATATTTATTAAATTTTATAAATAAATTTTGTTTTCTATCTTCTTCCTATCTCTAAACGATACAATAAATTACAAATAAGACCGTTTAAGTACCTTGTTACGATCGAACAATTAAATTAGTTAATAATAATCTGGATCGTCGCGGAGGCCACCAAGCTGCCGAGTTCCGTCGGAACTCGTTTTTGTATGCGGAATCGTTGCCTCTCTGCTTCTACTGAAGTTGCTGCCTAGCCGAAATTGTTGTTTCTATTTGTCACTTTTGAAAAGGAGTAGGTAGGTTTTTACTCAAGAAAAGCTATAAGTTTTTAGGTTCAAGCATTCTTGTTCAACAGGAATTTATTGAATAACTCATTCAGGAAATTACAGCTTTACAAAACTCAGTTCGCAATATTAACGCCTGTTGCATGATTAATGGGAAAAAGGAATTGATACAATTACTTATGTTTGCTTGCCCTACAGAGTTCTAATTCTGACCTTACTTCTACCACCAGGAAGTTGGAGACGAGAGAGGAGAGTTTTCCTTAGCGTTGTCCTATTTGCTGCTGAGCTCGTTAAAAATACTTGGTAGTTACAAAATTATCGTAACTTTAGTCTCTGGGTGTACGCGAAGCAAAACCGCGCACACGGTCCGTCCTTCTCTCACTCAAAATTTCTGGGATATGTTAGGGGTGATCCGTTGACACTGCAGCCAACTGACTTGCTCAGTCTTGATTAAAAACTTAAGTGGAGACTAGGTTGCAATTATCTTGCCAGTAATTTAACCTTCGATACAAGGCGAACTAAGAATCAAGGCAGATTAAATTATCCCCCAATCACTCCAAACAAAAACACCGAACACGGCTTCCGTCAGAGGGAAATTTATGCCGCTATTTGCATCCGCCGCGAACTTATGAAAATTGCCTCTATACAGAATAATAATTTTTACGATCTTCCTATGGACATTTCCCGAGAAATTCTCTCTAGGCTCGAGCTGCTCGTCGATGCATATAGGGTGTATCAGAAAGGATTTTTGCAAGGTAAGGAATTGGTAATTCGACTCAAGCGATAAAAGTAGGATATGATGGATTCGGCGAGAATTGCCATGCCAGTTGCTACGTGCGATTTTTAGCTTACAAAGAATCGCATGATTCTCTTTTCCTGATTCCACTGGCGAAACTGGAAATATGCTCTTCAAATTCTTTTAGGCTTATTGAACTTGTATTGGCCAATAATTCCAACTTAATTATAACCTCTAATTTCATCTTAGAGTTATTGAGAAGGGTTTTAGTTTTTAAATCCGTTACTAGAAACAGTTCAAATTTGAGTTTGTGATAAATTTTTCAAAAGTAACAATTAAAGTTCTAAATTTGTGAGAGCTATGAAAGAAAACAATGTAGCACGTAGGTTTGTTGTTGAGAATCAGCTGTAGTAGAAACAGCGATGGCCGCAGAGTCTGTAGGGTTAGCTAAGTGGAGAAGGAAGGGGTATGCATTGACCTCGAGTTGCATTGCCGAGAAGCGCGATGGTGTGCATGTCAATTGTCACACGGTATCATGCGTATGTGAGTGTTTGTCGCGATGAGACAATGCGAATATTCATGCGGCTTGCTAATGAGTACGAGAAGGACGAAGCGATGGCCGAAAGCATAAACTGCGGCAGTCGACTTTTTCTCTCGACTTTGCTTTTGCAACGAGTCTCTTTTCTCTCTCCAACCTATGCCACTCTACTTCTTTCTTTATCCTATCTTGCAACAAGCCTTCTTTCCCCTTCCAGCCTTTTTATTCTTCTTGGCCGTCTTCATTCTCCGTTGATACAATTCCCTGTGCTCTCCTTCACTTCTTTATTCTTACATTGCGTCCTTCTCTTCCTTTCTTTCATTCTTACATTGCGTCTTTCTCTTCCTTCCTTTCATTCTCACAACATATCTTCATAGTTTCCTAATGTTTTTCTTACACCAATTTTTAGAGAACTTAAAATTAATGTGTAAACCTGTAAAGCATAAATCTTCTGAAAGTGAAAAAGTAAAAGAAGGATGGATTGGTTTTGCGATTCTTAATTTGAAATATTTAGATTGTTTCTGCATAAGAATCTCTATTTACTCTTCTCGAGCAGCTTCAATTTCTCGCAGGGTAACTAAAAATGAAGAGCTTGCTGTAGTGTTCAGCAAGTTTTATGTTTCTTAAGCCAAGGTGGAAAATGCTGTGAGAAAGGTTCGAAACAAATTATGTGAAATAAAATTCACATAATTTATTTCGACAAGTTATTCTTAATTCGAATGGCCCCAGATTGTACGTAACAACGTCGCGCCGATATTGACGCCGCGTGGCCAATCATTATATTTTCAATTTATTCTCGATGACTATTATTGGCCTACCTGTTAGTCGATATCGGAAACAATTTTAAGGCTGGGATACTTCTCTCGTGTGTGTTTGATCACCAAATTCAATTAAAATCCAAAACTTTATAGGAACATATACCTTAACTATTAAAAAAATAAGTAATTTTCTACAAGAGGGCTTCTTACCTCAACAACTTTGCGTTCAAATTCCTTCTCATTCAGCACGACTGGTTTTAGTTGCTTTATCTTATAAACACAATACACTTGTTGTGTCGCGTCTAAATTCACACCAGGAAATTAGGATGCTAAGTCTAAATACTCAGTAAATACTCACTAAGCTAGTGAGGCTTCTAAGTGTGAAAATTGAAATTATTATCCAATATCATTGTAAAATTGATTTAAACATTATCTTTAATGTTTGTTTCGTAAAGTTGAACTTATGAATAAATCAGTCTTAATTAATTGACATGAAAAATCTCCCTCTCTCTCTACTGTATTCAAATAGAAAGTAAGTTAATTCTTAAGTTATAGTAGTTTACACGCGTCGTACGTTCAAGGCCAAGCGTCGAATTGTGCAGGTGTCATTTCAAGGTCATAATCATGAGTCATTGTCTATTTTTAATATCATTTATGGGCTTTGGCGCCAGCTAGAAGCCACCAGCGCTCTTTTTAGATTGAATCTGCGACACTCGTCGGTAAATAAAATGACACTTGAGACTTAGAAACTTTTGTATTAAACCTCAAAAGTCAAAGTGTTACGCGAAACTTGTAAACATGACCGCGAATAAGCCGCGATTGGCTCACTGGTTAATAAATATTAAGAATAATACAAGTGTTGTGAATTAGTTCGCGAACTGTATTTAATTAAGTACATCAAAATGTCAGAACTAGAATTTGAACCTTTAAGGATCTGCAGAGTGTATCATAAATTGCATCATATTGTAATCGTCGTTTATTCATTAGAAGTGATTATAGTTTGCCCAAAAGTTTGTTGAGGAATCGGACTGAACAATTTATAATAAACTTGAGTTCTTGTGAATTATTTGTAACTTAATTTTTAAATCAAATCCTGACCAATCTCACGGTCTTCGTTTTAACGAATCAACGGCAGTTACAAAAGTCAAATTTCCCCTAATAAGCTTTGAATCTAAAGGAAGCCATTTTGACAGGAAGTTATGACGTAACAACACTGCACTAATATAGCTTGCCAAGTATGCTGCAAAATTGATAAGGCTTCATCCTGCACTGCTTATTAGTAGTTTTATTTGTGAAGATTTCTTAATACAAATACATTTAAATCATTGATGGGTTGCCAATCATTTTACTGAGTACCCTACATTATATTATACAGTAAGGACATTTTCGAACCAGTCATATATGCTGTGTAAACTATGCTATACCCAATATGGTGGACTGGGACGCTAAAGCCCTTTTTCTGATACATATTCTCATATAGAATAGTCCTTTAAAATTATACATTGTATCCCCTATGACCGCTTGGAAAACGATCTTCCTGTATAACATGCTCCCTGTTTTCGTTCTGTTCTCTGTTAAAGACGATGTTAATAAAATGTTACCAATATACACTTACAGAGCACGACCTATATGGCAGCGCCTTCTAGAATACAATCCTGGAATAGTGAGAGGAATTTTCGACCAGTTTGAAAATATTCAACTGCACAAATTGGAGAAGTAAGTAATAGATCAATATATAGTAATGGATCGTTCAGTCTGTGAATAAACCGCGTCCAGGCGTTTAAAAAGAGTGAGAAGAAGAGCACCAAGTAATAACGCATAAGCTATATAACCACCATAACAAGCGAACTAGCGAAGTAAGGTTAAACTACGCCTAGCTAACAGTCCTGAACCCCATCCATATAAAACGTATCTCGCCAATAAGGTTGGGTTAGAGAAAGGTACATTGCGCCCCGAAATCTTCTCACTCTTTCTAAACGCCTGGACGCGTTTTCCTCCAAAGATTAATAGGCATGCATATCATTTCCTTCATATGGCTTTTTAGTGACGATAAAAGGCAAATTATATACAGAAAATAACAGACCTTAACTCATTGCCAGATATTATATAAAATAAACTATAAATAATTGAAAGTATTGGAAATTTTCTCTAATGGGTTCTAATCATTATATTTATACTCAGGAATGCACCTTAAACAAGGAGAATAGTATACCTTCATAATGGTTTGAAAGTTCTAACGAACTGTGAGCAAGATTAATTTGTAAAAGCTGCAACATCAGCAGAATAATGGTTTATTTTTAGGGGGTATAGGAGTAGAAATTTCGTCATAGTTCTTTTACTATTTTGCAATCATTCAATAGTATTTTAAGACAAAACCCATTAAAAAATTAAAAAATTGAAAAAGATCCAGCTTAAATCATAAACGAGTGTCAATGGAGTACAGGCGATGCACAGTGGGGCCAAAAATATGTCCGAGGAAAAACTGATTTTCAAACTACAATTTTTATACGATTTGAATTTTTTAAATTGAAAGGTAATAAAATTGTGCGTGAATCGTCAGTTTTTAATTTTAAAAGCTAATTTTTATTTTTTTTTGTATTTGCTAAACAAAACGAAAAAAAATTCTCTTTAGACGAACATCGTTTTTTATAAAATATTTACGTTCAACCCAAAATACCTTATATTAGTAATGAAACTATCCAAGAACATTGTCCAATGGCAGTTCAGAAGTTTAAAAATTCATTGCATTTATTTTAACCAAATAAGTGGAAGAAAATGGTTTCGTAGGATTAGCAGTGTTTGGTCATTTAGTTCTTACAAAATTTCAAACATTTATAAGCAAAAAGAGTTTTGCGATCGAACAAATGAAAATCAATTAATAATTTTTTATGTTATAAATAAATTTTATAAACGATTGCTCCCTAAAGGCATTTATAATGAATATAAGGCTGTTTCTTTACGATATCCACCATCAGAATCAGTAGGCAATGGTCCTTAATTATCATATTTGTTAATCACATTACAATTAAAAATTGTTTAAATAAGTCTAATTAACAAACTCATTGTTTGTCTGTTTTTCAACTTACAAACCTAGTTCTTTCAACACAATCGCCTAGAAGTAATAAATTTTCAAACTTTGCTAGAAAATTTGACGAATAGTATAATCTTACATATAAGAAAGTGTTTTTTTCTTATGCTTTCATAACCTAAAAATTCTGCTTTTGCTCTTGGAAAAAAAAACTTTAAGTTACTAAGTCATGACTTTCTGCCATCACATTTCATTTGTAAAAAAATTTGTTTATTGCTTATAAAAAATTTCAACAACTAATGTTGTATCACTGTTGCTTCTAGAAGCAAAATCTCTGCTTCTTGACTCTTACGGGTGTAATGTGTATATGCAGAATTAAAAATCATTCGCTATAAAGCATTTTGAAGAAATGAGGTTCATATGCCAAAAATTGATCAAACGGGACACTCGTTGATCAAATTTGTTATAAACAATAAGCAATTTTTTTAAAAAATTCAATTTGATAGCAGAAAGTCATGACTAAGTAACTTCAAGTTTTTTGCCAAGAACAAAAGCAGAATTTTTAGTTTATGAAAGCTTAAGAGAAAAAATTGCTTATAAGATTGTTAATAACAATAATAATTATACATGATAGTCCAAGCTTCCTAGCAAGTTTTGAAAATTCATTATTTACAGGCAATTATGTTGAAAGAACGAGATTCGTAAGTCGAAAAACAGACAAGCAGTAAATTTGTTAAGTAGGCTTGTTTAAACAATTTTTAATTCTGATGTGATGAACAAATATGATAAATAAGGTTCATTGCCTACTTATACTGGAGAATATCGTGAAAGAACAACCTTATTCTCATTATAAATGACTTCAGGGAGCAATAATTGTTTACAAAATTTATTTATAACATAAGAAATTATTTATTAATTTTCATTTGTTCGATCACAAAACTCTTTTTGCTTATAAATGTTTGAAATTTGGTAAGAACTAAATGACCAAACACTGCTAATCAATATGAAACCATTTTCATCCATTTATTTGTTTAGAACAAATACAATTAATTTTTAAACTTATAAACTGCCACTGGACAATGCTCTCAGATAGTTACTGATATAAGGAATTTTGGACTGAACACAAATATTTTATAAAAAATGGTGCTCGTCTAAAGATATTCTTTTTTTCATTTTGTTTAATAAATAAAAAACAATATCAATTAGTTTCTTAAAACAAAAACTGCTGTTTAGTGCGCAATCTCATCACCTTTCAGTTTTTAAAAAAGGTTCAAATGAGATACAAATTGTAATCTGAAAATCAATTTGTCCACGGGCATGCTTTTGGCCTCACTGTGTAATGTTGGAGACGAGAAGATCTCCTCGCTTGTGTCAAAGAGCTTAGAGCTCTATCAGAAAAATTGCCATGAATGTTTATTTTCTTGTTATTTTTCCGCAAAGAAAAAGTTAGAAAAAAATGCGAAATCAATCGGCCAATGTTTAGCGATTCCTTAGTCGGTGGGCGTGGCATTATTGGAGGGTAGGGAGAAGGGGGATGTTCTGATCGTCTGATTGCCGTGGTTGATTTGAGGGGCAGAAGGGTGCTAAGATTGGTTAAAGGGGCTGGTTTTTTGGAGGGATGGTGGGTATTGTTATGGAATGAGTGGGGGTAGTTTATGTATATTTTTTCAAAATGACCGTAAAGCTTTCGGGTATATCGAGTCGGTGCGGAAATTTCGATTTGGCTAACCCAAAATTTTTTATTTAACAACAAAATAAACAATATTTTTATCCTAACTGTTCAGACATACCTTTTCTTTAAAGATCTGCGAATTGACTAAAGAAGAGCTTGAGTTAGTGTCATTAATATCTAGCAATAGTTTTCAGCACGCTAGAGACAGAAAAAAATTGTTTATAATGTTTTAAACAAATTAATGAACAAAAGCCATTTTCTGTGATTTGCAATGATTAGTTGTTTTAAATTCACAGTTTTTATATAGAATACGAGAGAAATGTATGCCTTATCATATCTATTTAAAAATATCTGCTGTTTGGCAATTATTTAAACAATTTTTATAAACATTACACAGTTATCGAATGTCACAATGAATAGGCTCCATTTTTTTTCTTCAGAATTGACCTAAAATGTATTGCCTATGACTCCTTGCTGTCATTTTTTCAAATTAACAACAACTGGTCATTTTTTAAACAATATTTATAAACAAATACACAGTTTTCGTATGTCACAATGAACAGGCTCCATTTTTTCTGCAGAATTGACTTAAAATGTCTTGACAATGACTCCTTGCAGTCATTTTTTTCAAACTAACAACAACTGGTAATTATTTAAACAATATTTATAAACAAATTCACATTTTTAACATTATTCTACGAATAGGGCCAATTTTTTTGCGAAAGCCACTAAAAATGAATCGTTAGTGACTTCTATCTGCAATTTTGTTCAAGTTCATAAAAAATATCAATTTTTTAAACAATTTTAATAAATAAATGCACACTTTGACCATTTTTCCAAGAATAGGCTGCATTTTCTTTGCGAAATCAACTAAAAATGTATTTCCAATAACTTTTTGCTTTGATACTTTGCCAACGGATAAGAAAAGTTTATTATTTAAACAATTTTTATAAACAAATATACATTTAGGGCACTTTTGCAGGAATATGCTTTTTTTTTTTGTAGAGTAAACTAGAAATGTCTTACCAATGACTACTTGTTGCGTTGTTTCTCCAAGTAACAAGAACTGTTCATTGTTTAAACAATATTTATGCAAAAATGCACAGTTTGGCCATTTTTTCATTAAAAGTATTAATTTTTTTGCAGAATCAACAATAAATGTCTTGCCAATTATTCCTTCTTGTCGCATTTTTCCAATTAGAAAAAAGTGTTGATTGTTTGAACAATATTCATAAAAAAATTCAAAGAAACAAAAAAAATTGATAGAAAAAGCCATTTTGTACCTAACTTCAAGATGATATTCCATCTGGGTCGCACTTCATGTACAAAACTACTGTCTATCGTCTTTGCCACAACACTGTAAAAACAATTGAGAGCAGGTGACGCTTCACCTACTCTCAATTGTTTTGTCATGTCGTTTCGTACTGCAAATGTCGACTGATCATTTCTTCTAACCGAATACACTACATATTTCCCTGATTTCTTTCCTTTTGCTAAAACTTGTGGATGCAAAAATGAATTACAGAATTAATAATTCAACTTTATGTAAAACGATTTGGAACAGTGACTCGAACCAAAAGGCTAATAGGATCGATGAGATAATGGATAACATAAAAAGTGCAAGCCAATTTTCTAAAGAACAGTTATTGCAAATAAAAATGAAACTGCGTGATACATTCTATCCACAATATTGTCGACAGTTGCGAAGTGTGCCACGAAATAAAAGTCACTTCATCAGTAAGTACGCAATTTTCTTGGAAAGTGACTTCACGGTGGATTTTAGTGATAATCATGAGATTAATGCACAAAATGATGGTGTGCCTCAGGTAAGAAATCTTCTTGATGATACAAAAATGGGTCTTTCACGTTTATCTTACGAAGAGAGGTTAAAGAAGATAGAGAAGAGACGTATCAATGAACTTGCTGCCAATAAATCAAAACAGGAGTTGGAAAGAGCATTGAGAATGGAAGACAATTTGTCCGAAAATGCAACAGAATCTGAAGTGATGTATTCAAATGAGGAGACTGATGTTCGTAACATTTTGGAAATGTACGTGGACCTAGATTTGATAGCAAGAAAATATCAAAAATTAAAAATGCATGCGGAAAGGTATGGTGGTCAGAAATCGTTTCTTTCATATGAAAGGCTTGTGGAAGCTAATAATGATTGCTATCCAGAATCTGACCACATTAATGTCTCCGAATCAGGAGCAGAAATACAATTTATATCATTATTCGGGCACACAGTCAGGAGAATACTTTCAAAATTCAATAAAGATGAACTGGAAGAATTTCCTAAAAAAAACTATAATTGACGTAGGTAAATGGGAAATGGATGGCGCTAGTGGACAACAAACTAGGGTAAGAGCACTAGTTATTGGCACCTTAAGAGGAAATTCAGACTTTCGGAAATAGATGTATACATAATGTCTTGAAATCTTAAATAGTTATAATTATATATATATATATATATATACACTCAAAATTTAACTCCGAATACACTGGAATGTTCAATTATTATAAAAAAATGATAAAATCTTGAAAAATTAGTAAAAATAAGTATATAGTTCTAAAAGTTCAGTGATTGGCACTGCTAATCCCGGTTATTGGCACCCCCGTCTCCAGTGCTTAGCACTGCACTCACCTAACCTCTCAATATTTCATCAGTTACGTTAAAACATTGATTAAAAAGAAAATTTTTCATCGGA